>PISW01012124.1:0-34910 GCA_004023785.1 Mungos mungo
AGCCCTGCCTGGACTGGTGTGGCCCATGGGGGAGGGATAGGAGATGTGTGTGAAAGTCCTTGGTAAACTGCATAGTGTAGTTAATCATGTAGGGTGGGGGAACTCCAGGGAGACAGTTCCTCCATAGTACATCCATGGGACTGGCTGCTTTTGGAACACAAACATGGCCGTGTGCCACTCTTCAAAACAATAATATGACTTGGTAGCACTGACACAGTCAGTGGAGGTGGGCAGCTCCTGCCAGGGACACCTGAGAGGAGAGGGTTTCAGCAGCATGGGGATTTTCATTGTGGTGGCCCTGGTGCACGGTCTGTCTGCCTGCAGCTGAAAGGGCTGCCGGGTGGGGGCAGGCTGACTGCCAGCCTGGCGTCCTTGTCCCTGCAGACTCAAACCACCTTCACGAAGTGCAAGGGGGACCAAGGGCTGCCTGTGAAACAGCTCTGGAGCATGATAGATTGGTGCACAAGCCTAAGGCAGGACGTTTTTACACTGGTCATAATTGTAAGTCTCTAACCCTTGCCCAGCCATCTCCGGCCAGTGAGTGTGATGGGTGTGAGGGGCTGGATGGTGGTCTCAGTCTCTCACTCACTCATTTATTTACTCACTCATGTATTCATTCACTCATGGTTTATATCTGTACCATTAAATATGGTAGGCACTAACCACACATGGCTGCTGAACACTTGAAGTGGGCCAATCCAAATTGAGATGTGCCACAGATGTGAAATACACACCAGAATTCGAAGCCTTAGTACAAAAAATATAAACAACTCATTAATAATTTTAAAAAGTATTGGTTACATGTGGAAAAGATAGCATTTTGGATTTATTGGGTTAAATAAAATGTATTACAAAAATTAATTTCCTTGATCTTTCTACTTTTTGTAATGTGACTACTAGAAAATTTATAGTTTCCTATGTGATTTACATTATATTTCTATTGCACAGAGCTGATTTAATCATATCTGTTACTCTGGAAGAAAGGGGGTGTGAGGTTGACATGTCTTGCTTAAAAAGCAGGCCCAGCCTGGGATTTGCCCCTTTGAATAATATCACAGAGTGGGTGAGGCTGGTCCACAGGTCCCTAGACAGGGATTGGGCACCCCAAACCATGAATGGAAGATTTCATTACAAGCCTCTCTTGAGGGACTTAGCACAATGTTTATGATTGATTAAGGCACTAAAGCTGTTCATTATTTATGTTTTCTGGTTTGTACTTCCCTGCGTCTCAATAACGTGGGAATAGGAACTGAATAAATTACCCAGTGATGTGGGAATTCATGTAACCATAACTCTGTACGCTATGTGTGTGTGAGTGTGTGTGCACATTTTAATGAGATGCAATTTTGTTTCAATTTGGGAAATCCCCAAAGCTCCCCTGCTTTGTTTTCTCTGACTCTAACCCAGCAGTTTTGGAGGCAGCAGCAAATGGAGAAATGAAATGAAAACATCTGGGCACAATGCTTCCAAAGGCTTTCTGGCGTTTTCTTCCCTGGGAACTTTCTGCTGGAGTACATGCCCCCCTCATGCTTTAGAACTATGGTCTTTGTTCTTTCTTATTCTCTGGTCTGCTTTCCCCATGGTGGGTCTTTAAGACAGAGCACAAACCAGAACGCAAGCCCGTGGAGAATGAGGACATCTCAGAGCTCCAGCTGCAGGCACACAGGTAAGAACTTCAAGTTTTAGTATTTGAAAGGCTGTGAGGCAGAGTGGAGAGAGCCGGGCACTGGAAAGGATGATTTATGGGCCCATAGGCACTGCATTCATTCATAAATTCATTTAACAGTGTATATGGGACACATGTTCTTGGCTGGGTGCTGAGGAAACCAAAATGAATCAAGTTTGTTCGTTTCCCTCAAATCATTCCACTGGACGAGAAAACTGTAAAAATCAATTGCAATTCAGTACTGCCACATCTGGGAAGGTGGAACAGATGTTCTGCTCCCCATTCATCCTGTTAAGTACAATGAAAAACCCTGGATATTATATAGAAAACAAACATAAATAGACGTTGAAAGGTTGAGGAAAGAAGGCACCCTCTTTAAGGGCTCTTGGGACCTAAGAAAAGACAATAGTGAATTCCCTAGGTTTTCTTATTGTCTGGTGTATCCCAGACTTGGAGGTGAAGAAACTGGCAACCCAGACTGGACAACAGGTACAGAAAGAAAGAAAATTCCCTAACAAAATTCTGCTCTTGAGTCAAAGAACCAGGAAAGAAAACTTTAGATAATGATTTCTGTACTCCAGACAACACCTCAGAAGAGACGGTAGCCCACCCCCACTGGTAAAGGAGCCTAGAGGCCCCACCTTGCCAGGCTAGAATGGGGTACCCCAACCTCCTTGGGTGGTGTAGGTGGGCGTAGTGAACAGTGATGACTTTCATCATCACCCAGTGGCCACAAAGTGGTTTGCTCTCCATGGCACCTGCAGAGACCACCTACAGAGAATTAAGGAGCCACTTCCATGCAATCCCCCAGCCAGAGGGGTTTCCTCCGAGGCTGAGTGAAGAGCCCAGACTCCCAGCCCTGCCCTGCGGTTACCAGGGGAGAGCTGGACTTCTACCTCCACCTAGGAGTAAGGCGGCCGTGTCTCCCCTTCTTTTAGAATTATCCAATTTGGGGCCCCTGGGGGCCTAGTCAGTTGAGCCTCTGACTTTGGCTCACGTCATGATCTTGGGGTCTGTGAGTTTGAGCCCTTTCTAGGTCTTTGTGCTGACAGCTCAGAGCCAGGAGCCTGCTTCGGATTCTAGGTCTTCCTCTCTCTCTGCTCCTCCCCTACTCACACTTTGTCTCTCAAAAATGAATAAATGTTAACAAACATTTAAAATTTATCCAATTTGGACAGCCAAGAGAATGAAAAAAACGAAGCTGTCATGGACGTGTGGGACTCATAAAAGCTGTAACATTTGTTTACTGGAGTTCCAAGGGGTTAGAAGAAAGAATGTGGGGTGGGGGACACTTGGGTGGCTCAGTTACTTGCGTGTCTTCATTTCCACTCAGGTCATGATCTCTCGAAGGTTTGTAAGTTTGGGCCTCGTATAAGGCTCTGCGCTGACAATGTGACACCTGCTTGGGAATCTCTACCTGCCCTCTTGCTCCACATGTACACACTCCTTCCTCTCTCTCTCTCTCTCTCTCTCTCTCTCTCTCTCTCTCTCTCTCTCTCAAAATAAATAAATAAACTAAAAAAAAACTTTAAGAAGAATGCAGGGATGGAAAGTATTTGAGAGATAAAAGCTAAAAATTTCCTAAATTTGGTAAAATTCAAATCCTAGATATTCGAGAAGCTGAGTTAGCCCCAGTGACAAAAGCCAATCTCAAAAGGCTATACACTATATGATTTCATTTTATGACATTATGAAAATGACAAAATGATAGAAATGGAGGACAGGTTAGTAGCTGCCAGGGGCTAAGGGAGGTGGTGAGAAGGGATGTGTCTAAATAAGGGCAACATGAGAGGTGCTTGTGACAGAAGTGTTCTGTGTCTTGATTGTATCAATATCAGCATTCTGGTTGTGATGTTGTTAAGGTGGTTTTGTGAGATGTTGCTACTGAAGGAAACTGTTCCCATATAACAGGCACATGGGATCTCTCACTGTTCATACAACTGTATGTGAGTTTGCAATTCTCTCAAATTAAAAAAGTTTAAAGAAAATAATTGTAATTCAATTTGAGAAGTGTTATCATAGAGTTCATATCATGAAGTTCTTTGGCAGCTGAAGATGGGCTGATTATTTCTTCATGGTGGTATCAGGGAAGGTGCCTCAGCGCTATCAATGCACCAGTGGGATCTTACAGAACAAATTTCACCTGTCATCTTTCATTTCTTTTTGGTCTTTATACTGAATTCCTTTGTGATGATTCCTTGGTTTATTTGTTGATGGTTCATTAAAGACCAGACATTGTGCTAAGGTGTTTATGTATGTAACTGAAACAAATTTCATACAATAATTCTGACAAACAGGTACTATTATTTACAAATAAGGAAACTTCTTCTAGAGGTACAGACACTTCATCAAGGTCACTCAAATGGCAAATGATAGAGTTGGGTTTCAAACTCTGGTCTGTCTCAGACCACGTTTTATATGACTACTGAGAGCACTCATTTGTCATTTGTTATTTTATTTTCTTTTTTGTTTTTTAAAAGTTTATTTTATTTATTTTGAGAGACACAGAGAGAGAGAGAGAGAGAGAGAGAGAGAGAGAGAGAGAGAGAGAGAGAAAGAGAGAGAGAGAAAGTGTGAGTGGGGCAGGGGCAGAGAGAGAGAGAGGGAAAGAGAATCCCAAGCAGGCTCTGTGCTGTCAGTGCAGAGCCCAACGTCAGGCTCCATCTCATGAGCCGTGAGATCATGACCTGAGCAGAAATTGTAAGTTGAATACTTAAGTGACCCTTGAGCTACTCGGGCACCCTTGTCATTTGTTATTAAAAATTTTTTTCCTCCCTGCTTTTCCTTTGCTCTTCTTTTTCTGTCTCCTTTTCAGCTAATAGAGTATTTTAAAATATTTTAATCTATCTTCTCTATTTGCTTTATAGATAGCTTACACTTTTTTTTGTATTTTTTAAAAAAGTCTTTTGTCTAGGAATTATAATATGCAACCTTAATCACAGTCTAACTGAAATTGATATTACTGTATTTTTGTTAAATGTAAGAATCATATAAAAAGTGTAATTCTACTTATGTGTAATGTCCTTTGTTCTACTGTTGTATATTTAATTCTACATATTTGTATAACCATCACAATATATTATTATTATTATTATTATTTACCCATAAATTTACTATTTTTGCTGTTTTTTGTTCCTTCCCATAGATCCATATTTCCTTCAGGTGTCACTTTTCAGCCTAAACAGCCTTCTTTAGCATTTCTTATGGTGTGGGTCTCCTGGTGAGGGATTCTTTCTGCATTCAATGATCTGAAAACCTATTTTACCTTCTGTTTTGAAGGATATTTTCACTGGATCTGGGATGTCTTTGAAAGTTTTTGCTTTTTATACTTTCAGTACTTTAAAGATTCTTTTCTGTTTTCTGATTTCCAGGTTTTCTGATGAACAGTTAGTCAATATTCTTATTCTTGTTCCCCTGTTTGCAATGGTTCTTTTTCTCTGGCTGCTTTAGAGATTTTAAAAATCTTTTTTTGTTTGTTTTATTTTGTCTTTTTTTAAAAGCAAATTTGAGTATGATATGCCTTGATTATGATGATGTTTTCTTTTTATTTGTCTTATGTGGGTTTGGCTGAGCTTCTTAGAACTTTGGGTTAATGTTTTAAAAGATTTAGAAAACTTCAGTGTGATGTTTTATTTTTTTTCTGACAAAAATTTTAAATAAAGATAGGACCAGTATGTTTGATTTTTCCTTTTTTTTCGGGTTCCAACATGACTAGCATGACTTGTTATTATTGCTGCCTTTATTTAAATTTTTGATATTTTGTACATTATGAGAATTTCTTCGGCATTAATTTTGATTTGCTAAAATACTGCATTATATCATTTTGATTACTGAGTTTTTGGACAACTCATGAAATAAATATTACACCCAAAAAAAGCACCTCTTCTCATCTCATCTTAGCCCCATTCCTTTCTCATAGTTACTTAAGAGCACTTTCCAATATCTAGGTTGTCTGAGAGTCCAGTCCTACTGGCTATTTTGTTATATGTCACATTTTCCTGCTTTATTGACTAGCTAATAATATTCAGTTATCTATTGCACATTACGGATGATATATTCTAGAGACTCTGGATTCTGTTTTCTTACTTTGAAGAGTGTTATACTTGCTCTTTACTGACAGATCATTTCAACTTGTGGAGACTTCTATGATGGTTCTATTTCAATTCTTCCCTAAGTTGGGGTTCAAGTGTAGCTTCTACTCCTAAGATATGGCTCTTGTGGGGCTTCAGTAAAAAGACTTCTGGGTTTGCCAAAGACCTCTAAAATTGATGAGTTTGAATCCTAAACTCTGTCTCCTCAGCATGAAGTATCTTTGCAATGGATATTCCAGCAGGTTAGAATGTTATGTCCTCATCAAATCCACAAGTTGAAGCCCTAATCCTGAAGGTTATGGTATTTGGAAATAGGGCCTTTGGCAGGTAATTGAGTCATGGGGATAGAGCCTTCATGAATGGGATTCGCGTCCTTATAAAAAGAGGAAGAGATAGATCTCTTGCTTTCTCTGCCAGGGGAGGACACAGTGAGAAGGTCTATACAAACCAGGAGGAGAGCTCTCACCAGAAACCAAATCTGCTTGCACCTTTTTCTTAGACTGTTCACTTACCAGTACTATGAGAAATATATTTCTGTTTTTTTAAGTCACTGTATCTATGATATTTTTGTTATAGCAGGCTGAACTGACTCAGACAATCTTCTTATCTCATCCAGCCTACCAGTTATAGCTTTCTGCTGGATTCTTTAGAACCTCAGTTCAGAAGTCAGCTAAAATTATGAGGGCAGCTTCTATGCACATTTTGTGGCTCCCCTTTGGTGGCTCATTCTTTTATGGAATTTCTCTTCTCAATTTCTAGTCACGTTGACAACCCTACACTTCAGTCTGACATTGCAGCCCCGTAAGACTGTTGTTTCCCCTGTGAGCTCTATTTCTCATGTGCTGTGTGGACTGTGGTCTGCCTTCAGGGGAAAAGACATCAGTTTTCTTATTGCTTTGGGCTGGATATGTCCCCTCAAAATTCTTATGTTGAAAGTTTAGTCTACAGTATATCAGAATGTGACTTTATTTAGATATAGATATGATCTTTACAGAGGTAATCAAGTAAATATGAGGTCTTAGTGTGTCTATTAATCCATTTTGACTGATGTCTCCCAAAAGAGAGAAATTTGGACACAGACACACACATACATAGGGAGAGCTCCTTCTAAAGATTAAACAGAGATTGGGGTGATGTATCTGTAAGTCAGAAGATCCCAGAGGTCATCAGCAAACCACCAGAAGCTAGGGGAGAGGCATGGACTAGAATTTTTCTAATAGCCCTAGAAAGTACCCAACACTGCCCATACCTTGATCTCAAACTTCCAACCTTCAGAGCAGTGAGACTCTAGTTTCTCCATGTTTTTGGTCACCTTCTAGTCTTTCAAATAGTTGCATATTAAAAAAAATATTGTCCCAAGTTTATAATTGCCACTGGCACAGAGGTTAGTTCAATCTTAGATACTCTACTGTTACCAGAACCTGGAAGTCCATGAGCTAACTTCCCCATCTTTCTTGAGTCCATGCTTGGCAACCTGCAAGCTAATATTTACCCCTGAATCCAGTCCAGGGTCTTGGATCTCATCCTGGGGTCTGATATCCTACCCTCTGATGGTCCATAAGAAGAATTGGGACAATATTTAGGGTTTTTAATAGTCAAGTAGATTGGTTATGACTAATCTAAAAATGTTCTAGGAGAAAAACTCATTTTTCTCTTCCTGAGAGTGTTACATAGGATATCAGTTGAGCCATTATTCAAGTACTTGTGCAGATGGAAGTCTGATTCTACTTGTATGTGCTTCTGCAACCTACTTTCATGCAGGTGTGTTTAGATTCACATGCTCATGTGCATGCATGGTGGTGTATTGCAGAGGAGCTAAAGGAGGCCCTATTTGGGAAAGAATATGAATCAGGCTCTTTGTGTTAAATAACACTTCAATTCTCCTTAAAATAGATGGCTCCCTTTTAGTAAACAGTTGAAAACGTCTCTTAACTTGGAATGCTTACCTGTTAAATCTCTTGGAAGAAGCCTGATAAGGACCTTGGAGAGCTAGTCCACAGGCCATTAAACATCAATTATCCTGGATTATCTAAATTCTCTCTCTCTCTAGTGAGTTCTTTTACTAGGGAGACACATTCTGTACTACATTACTTTAGCTTCCCATAAAAGTGTGTTTTCATAGAACAGTGGTCAAATATTATGTCTTCAGTTTCCATCCAGTGCTGATCACAGAAAGAGTGATATGAAGAATACTCTGCAACTTTCATATAACTGCTATTGAAGATTCTGTTCGTGATATTGTTCAGCATCTTGTATAAAGGCCTAGGAGAATGGCTCCCATATTTTTCTTTTTAACCACAAAATCTTTTCTTCAAATAAAAGCTTGTGTGAAACTTAATGCCTAAAATAGGTCAATATGGCTGAAGCTGGAAGTCTTAGGGCTGGGTCTTCCTTCTACTTCTGCTTTTCTTTCTCCACCTCCTTCTTCTCATCCACTACCTCACATTCCCCTACATGGTTGTTTTTGAAGATCTCCTCTGAATATAGTGTAAAAGTCATTAATGCTAGTCTAAGATGGACACAGTTTGTCTCATGTCACAAATAGCTGTGTTTATTTTAATATAGCCCAGATTTGTAATTCTGTGTGTTTCTCTTCTTGAGTGACAGGAAATTCAGATAAGTAAGATGCTCAAATTTAGCACTTATTTTTGTCCTAGAATAGATGCAACAATTTTCCCCATTTTGTCCCAACCAAAGGTGTAGAGGGTTCAATTTATTAAAATCCCAAATTCACAGTACATTTTCATCCCAGAATTCTATATTTATGCAGGCATACATTTATTTACTTATTATTATTATTACCTTTAAATACTGTTCTCATTTCTCATTCCCCCTGATTACAATCTTCCCTCCCACATAGACAGCCCTATTCTTTTTAAAAATTAATTATTTTATTAAAACTTTTTCTAATGTTTTATTTTTATTTTTTGAGAGAGAGAGAGACAGTGTGAGCAGGGGAGGGTCAGAGAAAGAGGGAGACACAGAATCTGAAGACAGACCACAAGATCTGAGCTAGCTGTCAGCACAGAGCCCAACGTGGGGCTTGAACTCACAAACCTGGAGATCATGACCTGAGCCGAAGTCGAATGCTCAGCCGAGTGAGCCACCCAGGCGCCCCATAAATTATTTTCTTTCTTTTTTCTTTTTTTTGAATATAACACAATTTATTTTTTTAACATATGTAATTATTTTCCGTCATTTACAATACAGTAGTTACAATGACACTCCAAACAGAAAAGCAAAGTAAAAAATCAAAAACCCCACTTCTATTTCATGTAATTAGACTTATACAGCAATTAGAAGGTTAAGTAACAACTAGTTAATCACCTAATTTCACAGCTATCTGAAGTGACGATCGTTATATAGCAGCTTATCTATGATACAGTCAAGATAAATGATACAATTTATTACTTGCCCATAAGCTACAACACAGCCTGCTTAATACCTTTCCTTAAATTCCACCTCTATACTACAATATACTTGAGGTCCATGCCAAAAAGTAGCTACCTTTTATATAGGAAATGGATGATTAAGTCTTTTGTGTTGTAAAAGCAACTTCATTTAAACATAACCACCCCCACCACCAAAAAAAAAGAAGAGGGAAAAAAAAAAAGTAAAGAAAATAATAAGGGAAAAACCCAAGACACACTTCCTAGGGGGAAAAAAAAAACCAGCATGTAATTTCTGTCCTTGACAGAATGTATTAAATAAGCAAACACCCCCAACAAGCAAAACAAGTACTACATTGTAAAAATATTAAAAAAAAAGAAAACCCTCTCAATTATTTTATCAATTATTTTATTTTTAAGTTTACATCCAAGTTAGTTAGCATATAGTGCAATAACGTTTTCAGAAGTAGAGTCCAGTGATTCATCCTGTATATATAACACCCAGTGTTCATCCCAACAAGTGTCTTCCGTAATGACCCTTACCCATTTAGCCCATCTCCCCACCCGCAACCCCTCCATCAACCCTGTTTGTTCTCTGAATTTAAGAATCTCTTTTGTTTTGTCTCTCTCCTTGTTTTTATATTATTTTTGCTTCTCTTATCTTATGTTCATCTATTTTGTATTTTAAATTTCTTATATGAGTGAAGTCATTTGATATTGGTGTTTCTCTGACTAATTTCACATTCCCTCTAGTTTCATCCACGTAGTTGCAAATGGCAAGATTTCTTTCTTTCTTTTTTTTTTTAAGATTTCTTTCTTTTTGATTGCCAAGTAATACTCCATTGTGTGTGTGTGTGTGTGTGTGTGTGTGTGTGTGTGTACCACACCTTCTTTATCCATTCATCCATTGATGGACATTCTGGCTCTTTCTATATTTTGGCTATTGTCAATACTGCTGCCATAAACATTGGGGTGCATGTGCTCCTTTGAAATGGCATATCTATATCCTTTGGATAAATACTTAGTAGTGCAATTGTTGGGTCATAGGGTAGTTCTATTTTTAACTTTTTGTGGAACCTTCACACGGTTTTCCAGAGTGGCTGCACCAGTTTGCATTCCTACCAGCAGCGTAAAAGGGATCCTCTTTCTCTGCATCCTTGCCAAAATCTGTTGCTGCCTGAGTTGTTAATTTTATCCATTTTGACAGGTGTGAGGTGGTATCTCATTGTGCTTTTAATTTGTATTTCCCTGATGGTGAGTGATGTTGAACATTTTTTCATGTGTCTATTAGCCATCTGAATGTCTTCTTTGGAGAAGTGTCTATTCATGTCTTTTGCTCATTTCTTCACTGGATTATTTGTTTCTTCCATGTTGAGTTTGATAAATTCTTTATAGATTTTGGATACTAACTCTTTATCTGATATATTATTTGTAAACATCTTCTCCCATTCTATTTGTTGTTTTTTAGTTTTGCTGATTTTTTCCTTCTGGACAGTTCTATTTTAATAGAATAAGTGTATAACTTTATCTTAAGATATGTTCCTGCAAATGGTATTGTGTGTGTGTGTGTGTGTGTGTGTGTGTGTGTGATATAGTATATGATATGTATATAAAATATATGAGATATATACAGAAATTTATTTCATATATTTCTCACCACCCACTATGGTTTCAAGACCTGTATACATTGCTTTATGTAAATATAATCTAGTCCTTTCAACTACTGCATAGTACTGTTTGGTGAATATCCATCACATATTTTATGTCCTCTTTCCCAGTGACATACTCAGGTTGCCTCCACCTCTTAGTCACCATAAATAACATTACAACAAGTATTCTTATACATATGCCCCTATGCAATTGTATAATAATTACTTTGAGAATATAGACATTGCAGTGGAATTTCTGAGTTACAGCATATGTATCTATTTTCATGGATATTGGTAGATTGTGCCTCAGGATGGCTGCACCCATCCACATTCCCACCAGCAGTGAAAAGGATTCTTGCTTCTCCAAGTCTTCAACAACTCTTGGCATTATTCATTTTTGTGTTTGCCAATCTGTAAAGTATTTTCCATTGCTGTTTTAATTTGCATTTCTCTTATTCCTAATTATTTTGAGTAGATCTTCATATGCTTATTTTAGATTATTTTGGGTTTCTTGTCTGTAAATGGCCTGTTTGTATCCCTTGCTTATTTTTCTGTTAAGGATGCTGCTGTCTTTTCCTCATTGATTTTCAAGAGAGATTGAGTTCTTGGTACATTCTAGATTCATTGTTTAATAGAAGTATAATGTGAGCTACATTCCACTAGTCACATTAAAAGAATAAAAATAGAATAAAAGAATAAAATAGAAATTAATTTTAATATTCTATTTTATTTAACTTAGTCTACTAAAATTTCATTATTTCAGCATGTAATCAGCCAGTTTTTTTTTTCATAATAAGTCTTCAAAGTCCAGTTTGTATTTTATACTTACAGGATCCCTTAATTTGGACTAGCCACATTTCAGGTACTCAATAGCCACATGTGGCTGGTGGTTACTATACTAGACAGTGAAGAGTTATAAACTCTTCTTCTAGTTTTATACGTTGCAAATATTTTCTTCCCTTTTAATATCTGGCTATTAATGATTTTTTTTTGGATGAGATATCCTTTCTGGCCTAATATATTGTCATTTTAAATAGATCTCTGTATGTATTTAAAAAACAAAGAAATTTACACATTCAATGCAATCCCTGTCAAAGTTGCACCAGCATTCTTCTCAAAGCTAGAACAAACTATCTTAAAATTCTTATGAAACCACAAAAAACCCCAAAGAGTCAAAGTAATATTTAAGAAGAAAGCCAAAATGGAAGACATCACAACCCCAGACTTTAGCCTCTACTACAATGCTGTCATTATCAAGACAGTATGGTATTGGCACAAAAACAGACATATGGACCAATGGAATAGAATAGAGAGCCCAGAACTGGACCCAAAAGTGTATGGCCAAATAATCTTTGACAAAACAGAAAAGAGTATCCAATGGAAAAAAAACAGCCTCTTCAACAGGTGGTGTTGGGAGAGCTGGACAGCAACATGTAGAAGAATGAAATTAGACCACTTTCTTACACCATTCACAAAAATAAACTCAAAATGGATAAAGAACCTGAATGTGAGACAGGAAACCATCAAAACCCTAGAAGAGAAAGCAGGAAATAGCCTCCTTGACCTCAGTCACAGCAATTTCCTCCTTGAAACATCCCCAAAGGCAAGGGAATCAAGAACAAAAATGAGCTATTGGTACCTCATCAAGATAAAAAGTTTCTGCAATGCAAAGGAAACAATAAAAAAAACTAATAGGCAACCAACAGAATGGGAAAAGATAGTGGCAAATGGCATATCAGATAAAGGGCTAGGATCCAAAATCGACAAGGAACTCACTAAACTCCATACCCAAAAAATGAATAATCTAATGAAGAAGTGGGCAGAAGACCTGAACAGACACTTCTCCAAAGAGGACATCTAGATGGCCAACAGGCACATGAAAGGATGCTCAGCGTCACTCATCATCATCAAGGAAATACAAATGAAAACCACACTGAGATACCACTTCACAACAGTCAGAGTGGCTAAAGTGAACTAATCAAGAGACTATAGATGCTGGCTAGGATATGGAGAAATGGCACCCTCCTACAATGTTGGTGGGAATGTAAACTGGTGCAGCCACTCTGGAAAACAGTATGGAGGTTCCTTAAAAACTATTAGTAGAACTCCCCTATGACCCAGCAAGAGCACTGCTAAGGATTTACCCAAAGGATACAGAAGTGCTGATGCATAGGGGCACATTAACCCCAATGTTCATATCAGCACTTTCGACAATAGCCAAATCATGGAAAGAGCCTAAATGTCCATCACCTGATGAATGGATCAAGAAGATGTGGTATATATTTACAATGGAGTACTACAGGGCAATGAGAAAGAATGAAATCTGGCCATTGGTAGCAAAGTGGATGGACCTCGAGGGTGTCATGCTAAACGAAATAAGGCGGAGAAGGACAGATACCATATGTTTGCACTAATAGGTCTAACAGGAGAAACCTAACAGAAGACCACAGGGAGGGGAAGGGGGAAAGAGAGTTGGGGAGAGAGAAAGACACAAACCATGAGAGACTATTGAATACTGAAAAGGAACCGAGGGCTGAAGGGGGAGGGGGAGGGGGGGAAGGGGTGATGGTCATGGAGGGGGCACTTGTGGGGAGAAGCACTGGGTGTTATACGGAAACCAATTTGACAATAAACTATTATTAAAAAATAAAATAAAAATAAAAAAATAAAAATCGTTATTCTGTTGTATATGAGATTTTTTATTCATAAATTTGCTTTATATTTCTATATCATAATAATTTTATCAGATTTTCCTACCAGTTTTTGAGAGGAAGAGATGTAAAATCTCCCCACCATGATAGTGAATTTGTCAATTTATTTCTTTTAATTCTGTTCCCTTTCTACATTCCAGGCTATTTTGTTTATGATCTTCTTGGAGATTGCTCATTTTATAAATATCAGATGTTTCTCTTTGCCTCATTAAACGTTTGATACTTAAAAATATCACTACATTAGCTTCATTTATTATTTCTTAGTGTATCTTTTTTCCATGCCTTTATTTTAAAGCTTTCAATATTGTTTTATTTTAGGTATGTTTCTTTCCTTTTTCTTAAAAAAATGTCAAATAGCTCTTTAACTGAAGATAACAAAACAGCTACTGCAGATCTTTCTCTTTTTTATGGAGGCAATTTTCTCCTCAGCTTTGTTGAGTATAATTGACACATAACATTGTATTAGTCCAAGGTGTACAACAAAATAATTATATATATATATATATACATATACATATTCCATATGTATATATATATCACCTTACATGGTTATAATTTTTTTCTTGAGATGAGAACTTTTAAGATCTATTCTCTTAGCAAGTTTCAAATATATAATTCAGTATTGCTAACTATAGTCATGCTGTATATCACATCCCCAGGAGTTATTCATCTTATAACTGAAATTTTGTTACTTTTGACTACCTTCACCCATTGCCATCCTCCACCTCCAGTCTGTTCTCTGTACGTATGAGTTCAGTTCTTTAAAGTTCCACATATAAGTGAACTTGTTTTCTGTCTGACTTGTTTCACTTGGATATTAGCTTTTTTGATGATGTCCTTTACTACACAGACGTTCTTAATTTTTATGTTTAATTTGTTCTCTTGTTTTATGTAGTCTTAATTTATATACTAGGAAATATTTTTACTCAGAATATCTATTTTTCGTGTGTTTATCTCTCTCAGACATTAACATATAAAATTGCTTTGGCAAAAAGTTCCCTAGAATGGCTTCTAAAGAGTTTATATCTCTTAAAGACTAAAATAATAATAATTGGGATCTCTGATTTTTGCAAGTAGAGAAACAGGGCTCTGACTTATCTTCTTATGTGAAACAAATGAAAAAATACATATGTATATACACATACACATATATACACATGTGTACATATATATACACACACATCTATATGTATATGTGTATATACATGAAAGCACAGTTTTCATGTCTTTGGAATTCTGCCAACAAAGACAGTGAACCCTGAGAGATGGGAAACAAATAATATCTCTAGAATTCCTCCAGCCACTACCTAGAGAGAAATTTCAGGCAGCAGTACAGGGAGGGTGAAACCACTAGGAGAAACCTCAGGGGTATCTTGAGTTGTGGATTAGTGGTAGGAGTTGGGGGTTGCCTAGGAAGCTAGGCCAGGGAAACTTGTAGGAAGAGAGAGTAGAAGCAGCAGAGAGAAAGAGATAGATAGATCAATAGATCTATAGTGTGCTCTGAGAGTTTTTAGTAGGTCACTCATGAGCCTTCAGGACATGTGATGAGGAAACTATTGAAGCAGAGAAAGAATGACCCAAAAAGAGCAGAATTAGCAAATATCAAGCTCACACAGAGCCAGTGTAGTCTTGTTCCCACCAGAAACATGGAAAAAAAATACTCAATTCACTGAGTATTGAATTGAATAGAGTAATTAAAAGGTCTTTGCTTCATTAAAGAGGAAAAAATATACCTAGACTAAACATTGGCCTAGTCTTTCTTTCTTTTTTTTTAATAGTTTATTGTCAAATTGGTTTCCATATAACACCCAGTGCTTCTTCCCACAAGTGCTCCCCACCATGACCATCACCCCCTCCCTCCCTCCCCCTCCCCCTTCAGTCAAAGTGGATGGACCTTGAGGGTGTCATGCTAAGCGAAATAAGTCAGGCAGAGAAGGATAGATACCATATGTTTGCATTCATAGGTCTAACAGGAGGGACCTGGCTGGGGACCATGGGGAGAGGAAGGAGGAAAGAGAGTGGGGGAGAGTGAGGGACACTGAAAAAGAACCATGGCCTAGTCTTTCTTAAGAAAGCTTAAAAGCAAGACTCAGAAGGTTAAAACTATTTCTATTTAATGTAACTGCATCTCTGCTTCTTGGAACAGAAGTCAATAGTAAAGAAATACAGAAATATGCAACACCCAATGATGTAAAACTGACAATGTCTAATGCCCAATAAAAAATTACTAGGCATGAAAAGAAGCAAGAGAAGAAACACAATAATGAGAAAAATTAATCAATTTAAATTGACTTAGAAAGAACACAGATGATAAATTGGTAGATAGAGAGAGGTGCTAACACAGTATACTGTATTTTATATATTTAAGAAGCTAGAAAAATAGGGAATTTTTATTAAAAATATGAAATATAATTTTAAAGATCAAAATGTAACTTCTAGGGATAAAAAATATAACATTGGAGATGAGCAGCACTCTTGATTAGACATTGTAGAAAAAAAGATTTATGAAAAGGTTGCAATGGGAATTATTCAGAATGAACCCCACAGGAAAAAATGACTGAAAAAATAAACATAATATCACTGAGCTGTGGGATAATTTTAAGCTGTCTAATATACATGTAAGTGGAATCCACAAAGTAGTGCAAAAATGGAAGGAATGGTATACATAGTAGCACAAAAGTTTACAAATTTGGTGAAAACTATAAACCTATAGTTCCAAGAACTATGCCTTACCATATGAAACATGAAGCCTTACCATAAGAAACATGAAGAAAACTAGAGCAATGCATACAAACAAAATGGTTAAAACCAATAAGATACAATCTTAAAAGTAGCCAAGAAAAAAAAAGACCCATTACATACTGAGGAATAAAAATAAGGATGACAGCAGACTTCTCATTGGAAATAATGTAAACTAGAAGACAGTGAGGCAATATTTTATAGTACCCAGGGGAAAAACTTTTACTTGAGGATTCTATACTAAATGAAAGTATCTTTCAAAAATAATAGTAATGGAAAGAAATTTTCAGCTGAAAGAATTAATCAACTGGCAGACCTGCACTACAAGAAATGTTAAAGGATCCTTCAAACAGAAGGAAAAATGATGCCAATGAATATTTGGACCAACATAAAGAAATACAGAGTACTGGAAATGATACCTTTGAGGATAAATATGGTTTTTTTCATATCTTTTAAATATGTTTAAGATATCTCATTGCTTAAAGCAAAAGTAATAAGGTGTGTATTTTTGGACAAAAGTTGTGATCAATATGTGACAAAAATTGCCCAAAGATATGGTGGGAAGAGAGAAAATCATACTGTTGCGTGTTTTAATACTGTAATGAATTAATATAATATCATTTGAAAATAGTGATATAGTATCATTTGAAATATATTATTTTAAAGATAAAATAGCCAGTAAAAGGCCCCACTAAGAGCTAATAAGCCAGCAAGTGAGATAAGATGGAATATCAGGAGCTAGTCAATAAGATAGGAGGCAGGAAAAAAGGAATAAAAACCGGATAGAACAGAAACAAATAGGAAGATGGTAGATTAAAAGAAAATACTAAACAACAGAATGGAAATCAATAAACTGGAAAACAAAAAATATGGAAAAATCAATAAAAAATTTGTTTCTTGAGAACATCAATAAAATTAATAAATTCTAGTCAGATGGATTAGGAAACAGAGAAGGCATATATTATTAATATAAAGAATGAGAAAGGTGACATCATTTAAGATTTAGTAATTATTAAAAAGATAATGAGGGATTATTATAATCAACTATATGCCAATAAATTCAAAAACTTAGATAAAATGGTAAATTCCTGAAAAGAAAAACTATCAATGCATACTCAAGAAGAAAAATAACTGGAAAATTTTATATATAAGAAAGAAATAGAAGTTACAATTATGAACTTTTCATACAGAAAGACTGGGTGGCTTCAGTGGTGAACTCTGCTAAATGTTTAAAGAAGAAATACTATTTACACAAACTCTTAAAGATAATTAGAAGAGAGAGACTATGCTCTTATTCTTTCCATAGGGCTAACATTCATTTGATACCAAAGTCAGACTAAAGCATTACAAAACTGTATATCAATAACTTCCATAAACATAGATGAAAAAGTTTTTAACCAAATTTAGGAATCAAATTAAACAGCTTATAAAAGCATAATACATTATGGCTAAGTAGAGTTTATTCCAAAAGCACGTTAGTTTCACATTAAAAAATTAATCAATATAATTCACCATATAAGAAACTAAAAAGGCAAACCCACACAATCATATCAGTACATGCAGAAAAAAATTTGATATTCCTAACAAAAACTCTCTACAAACTAGGAATAGAAGCAACTTATTAAACTTACTAAAGGGCATTTATAAAATTCTTACAGCTAATTTATACTTAGTGGTGAAATACTAATTGTTTTCCTCCTAGGATTAGGCACAATGCAAGGATGCTAACTTCCAATAGTCCTGTTCAATTTTGTACAAAGGGGCTAGCCGGTGCAATAAGTCAAGAAAAAGCAATAAAAAAATATCTAGATCCAAAGAAAGATGTAAAAATATTTTTTTCTAAGATACTATAATTATCTATGTGGAAAATCGTATATGTCTACACAAAAGCAACAATGCAATATAGCTTTCTCCAGATCATATTTTCTTTTACTTATAGGACTTCTTTTACTGATAAGACTTTTAATGGTTTATACACAGTGTTTAAATAGTTCCTTTATCACTAAATAATGACGTTTGAAAATTTTCTAATATTATTATTAAGCATGTAGTAAACATCTCTATTAGTTTAATTTTATTCACATTTCTGGGAAAAAGATAATAGACATTTTTGAATTGGTGATATAAATTATCAAATTTTCCCTAAGACAGTTTGTCTTAACTATTAAATAGTATTTTGTTGTTTTAGTTTGCACTGTATTGTATTATATTTTGATGATGGGATGTGAGTTTTTTTTTTAATAGTTTATTGTCAAATTGGTTTCCATACAATACCCAGTGCTCTTCCCCACAGTGCCTTCCTCCATCACCACCACCACCTCTTTTCCCCCCTCCCCCTTCCCCTTCAACCCTCAATTTGTTTTCAGTATTCAATAGTCTCACAAGTTTTGCGTCCCTCTCTCTCCCCAACTCTTTCCTTTTTCCCCTCCCCCTGGTCCTCCATTAGGTTTCTCTTGGTCTCCTGTTAGACCTATGAGTGCAAACATATGGTATCTGTCCTTCTCTGCCTGACTTATTTCGCTTAGCATGACACCCTCAAGGTCCATTCCCTTTCCTACAAATGGCCATATTTCATTCTTTCTCATTGCCATGTAATACTCCATTGTATATATATACCACATCTTCTTGATCCATTCATCAGGTAATGGACATTTAGGCTCTTTCCATGATTTTGTTATTGTTGAAAGTGCTGCTATGAACATTGGGATACATGTGCTCCTATGCATCAGCACTTCTGTATGGGATGTGAGTTTTAAATTTTTTCCTTGTTGATCAATTATTCCAGCACCTAATAGTAATAATAATAACAATAATACTGGTTCCTTGTTGCTTTGAAGCATTATGTACTATATTGAAATATTATACACTCATAGACATTTAGATAAAATTTTATTTTGTATTAGTATCCTTTTAAAATGTTTTTTAGCTTTATCATTTCGCTAATAATTTATATAGTGCTTATTTTACTCCATTCTTACTTTTCAAAATCTTTTTATTACGTTTATTTATTTATTTTGATAGATATAGAGAGAGCAGAGGAGGGGCAGAAAGAGAGGAAGACACAGAATCCGAAGCAGGCTCCAGGCACTGTGTCAGTACAGAGCCCGGAGCCATGAGATCATGACCTGAGCCAAAATCAAGAGTCAGATGCTTAACCAACCCAACCACCCAGGCGCCCCCAGAATCTTTTTTATTATAAAAATAAAGCCCATCAATTTACTCATTTATGTAGATTCTAGAATTATTTCTCCAAATCTCACTGGGATTTTGGCTGGAATGACATTAAACTTTATAAATTGTTTGATAGAGAATGGTGCTCTTTATAATGTGAAAAAAATTTTTTAACGTTTATTTATTTTTGAGAGAGACACACAGAGGGTGGGAGGGGGGCAGTCAGAGAGAAAGGGAGACACAGAATCAGAAGCAGGCTCCAGGCTCTGAGCAAACAGTCAGCACAGAGCCTGATGTGAGGCTTGAACCCACGAACTGTGAGATCGTGACCTGAGCTGAAGTCGGCCGCTTAATCGACTGAGCCACCCAGACGCCCCCTATAATGTGAAATTTTTAAAATGGAGGGGGCATGATCTGTCTCCCTTCCTATCCAAGCTTTCTCTAAGTATTCTCTGATTTCCTCTTTAGCTCCATAACAGTTTAGGAAGGCCTTTTCCAGTTGACTTGTTATATGTGTGCATCTGCATTGGCTTTATAGTCTTATTATCATGTCTATCAGAGAATGAGGATAATAGCTTTTGCTTCTGAATAAATTTTTGAGGTTTTCTTTGGGGCCTATTATATGGTCAACTTTTATTAATGTTCATGGACACTGGAAAAGAATATGTATTCTCTATAAACTGCCAGGTTTAATAAAGGAGTTCATAATCACATTATCCATATTCTTCTATTTTCTTATTTTCTCTCTCAAGTCTCAAGAATATGTATTAGGAAATCCCATGCTTCTAATGTGTTCCTGTCAACTTCTTGTATTTCCAATAATTTTTATTTCATGTATTTTGATGCTATGTTACTCAAAACACAAAAGATTTATATTACTTTATCTGCTTTGTGCATTTTGCCCTTTATCAATTAAATATGGTCCTTTTTGTCTTGTTCCTTGCACATTGCTTTGGGTTCTACTTTACTATTTGTTTAATGTTTATTTATTATTGAGAGATAGAGAGACACAGAGTGTGAGCAGAGGAGGGGCAGAGAGAGAGATACAGAATCTGAAGCAGACTCCATGCGCTGAGCTATCAGCAGACCCTGATGCGGGGCTCAAACCCATGAAGTGTGAGATCATGACCTGAGCTGAAGTCGGACCTTAACTGACTGAGCCACCCAGGCACCCCTTTGAGTTCTACTTTAATATTAATCTTATGGCCTTTCCTTTCTTTTTGTTTATATTAAGCTAATACATCTTTGTTCATCTTTATATTTTTATACTTTATGCGTCATTTTAAATATGTGTGTCTTAGAAATAATTTATGATTGGACTTTTTAAAAAATTCAACCTGAATGCCTTTGAATTTCAATAGGTGAGTTTATCCTATTGCTATTTACTACTATCACAGATAAGTTTTGTTCTACTTCTTTCATCTCATTTCACTTGGCCATTTTTATAATTTAAAATTATATATTCTTTGTTTTATTTTGCTAACCTAATTAATACTTCCTTTACTTTCTTCTCTAAGTGATTACTTTTAGTTAAAAGGACATACTTATTACCTAACTTTTTTTTTATCAGAGTCAACCAAGTATCAATGATTTAATATTATCAAAGTATCTAATATTATCAATATTATCTAATACCTTCTTATAGATTATTTACAATTAGCATAATTTACTTCCTCCTATCAATCGTTCTCTTACTGAGAGTATGTGTTAATTTAAAATGTGATGTTTGACTAAATTATTGTGTATTTACTGTCATTTTATTATTTTTAAAAATTTTTAATGTTTATTTATTTTTGAGAGAGAGGGAGGGAGGGTGTGTGGGGGGGGGAGGGGCAGAGAGAGAGGGAAACACAGAAAGTGAAGCATGTTACAGGCTCTGAGCTGTAAGCACAGAGCCCGACTTGGGACTCGAACTCATGACCTATGAAATCATGACCTGAGCTGAAGTCAGACACTTAACCAACTGAGCCACCCAGGCACCCTGTCATTTTACATTATATATCTTTTCTTCTGATAATAGTTTTTTTGACATTTCCTTTTGTGACTCTTGTAGTTACAAAAGTAACTACATTGATGGAAGGTGTTTACATTTAAATCTTTGTCTTAATTATTTCAATATTTACCAGTCCTTTTACAGAATGCCTTCTTCATTGTTGAGCTCTTTATTTTGATTCATTTATTCCCGTCAGCTGTTTTGTCTTTAGTTTTTATTTCCTTCGAAAAGACTTTGTATGTGGTATATTTTTTGTGTCCTTGTATATTTAAGAATATTTTCTGTTTCGATTACATGTAAGTAGCAACTAGCATAGATTCTAAGGTAATAACTTTATTTTTCTCAAAACCCTGTTGCCATTTTTCCATTGCCTTTGGAATTTAAATTTAAGATAGAGGTTAGCTTGCTATCATTTTAAGGAGAGCTATTTTAGTTTCCTTGACTAGATTTTTAAAAAATAATAGTTTATTGGTTTCCATATAACACCCAGTGCTTCTCCCCACAAGTGCCCCCCTCCATGACCGTCACCCCCTTTCCTCTCCCCCTTCCTTTTCAGCCCTCAGTTCATTTTCAGTATTCGATAGTCTCTCATGATTTGTGTCCCTCTCTCTCATATGATTCTTTGTTTTATTAAAATTTTTAAATGTTTATTTGTTTTTGAGAGAGAGAAAGAGAGAGTGAGTGTGAGCAAGGAAAGGACAGAGAGAGGGAGACAGATAATCTGAAGCAGGCTCTGTGCTGACAGCAGAGCCTGATGCAGGGCTCAAACTCATGAACTGTGAGATCATAACCCGATGCTTAATCATTTGAGCCACTGAGGCACCTCTATGATTCTTTGTTTTATTCTTGAAATTAAACATTTCACTAAGGCATTTCTCTGTCATTTTTTAAAGACTTCATTGTGACTCCTTTTGGTCTGACAAATCCAATTTTTTATATCAGGAAAGTTCCCTTCTATTGTTTTTAGCTATTGTGATTCCATATGTTTTGTTTAGTTTTGCTTTGTTTTCAGGGATACCTGTTATGTTTATTTTCATTTACTGTCTTTCATATCTATAATCTGTTCTCTTTTCTTATTTGTTTCTTCGGACTTTTCCATTTATTAGAAAAGTCTTCTGAAATAGGTATTTCATAGCAATGTTTTCGTGTTGTGTTAGTAGATAGGACATCTCTTTATTTGTTTATTTGTTTAGTTATCATATCATATTTGGAATTTTCTTACAATTTCTCTTCTGTTTTAAAATTTTATATAGCATATAAAATTATAATATATATAGCATATAAGTTACATGAGTTATAAATCATGGTAGCAAAATGAGAACTCACAGTTGACTTTATCATCACTTTAAAAACTGGAATATTAACCATAGCATTAAAGCTACTCCTCTGCTTGCCTCACCTCCATGGGTAACTACCATCACCAAATTGTATCTGTCCTTCCTTTATTTCTAAAAAATAGTTTATCATAAAGTATGTATCTTAAAACAATATAATGTTGTTAAATGACTTTATAAAATATTACTGTGCAATGTGACTTTCTTTTTTTCATTCAGTGCTGTATTTTTAAGATTCATTTCATCTTCTGTGTACATCTATAGTTTATTCATATACCTTCCTTGTATACTCCATTGTATATATCACAATTCATTTAGCCATACTCCTGTTAATGGATATTTGGTGGTTTTAATATTTTTGTTATTATGAACATGTTTCCCTGTGGATATTTTAGACGTTTCTCTGGCCATATATCTAGGGACAGAACTGTTGTGGCATAGGAAATATGCATGTTCAAAATGCCCACCTTTTCCCAAAGTGGATGTGCACTCTTGCATTCCCAACAGTGGTGCATGATTTCTTACTTGGGATAGTAGTCCTCTGTCCTCAGGCTTCCATTATTGCTGCTGAGGAATTCACTACTAGTGTAAGTAGGTGATCTGTCTTTCCTTTCCATCTTCTTTTAAAGTTTTCTCTTTTTCTTTAGTGTTTTTAGATTCACTATAGTGTGTCCAAGTATGAATTTTAAAAAAACGTCTTGCTTGCCATATAATTTTGGAGATCCTCAAATTTCCAGACAGGTTCTGGTTCAAAGATAACATGTAAACACACACTTTAAAAAAATAGACGTTTTAAAAGAGAAGTTTTAGTTCACAGAAAAACTGAGGGGCAAATACAGATTTCTCACATACTGTATCTCCCCAGCCCCAAACATAGCCTCCTTCACTATCAATAGCTACATCTGAGTGGCACCTCTATTAACAATTGTTGAACCTATACTGACAACATGATTATCACCCAAAGTCCATAGTTTACGTTATGAGTCACTCTTGGAGTTGTTTACTGCATGAGATTTGACATATATGACATACCTCTATTATTATAGTATCATATAGAATAATTTCACTGCCATAAAGTCTTTTATTGCTGGATCATGTGGTAAAGGTGTTTAGTTTTGTGGGAAATGGCCTGTCCTCCAAAGTACTATTTTGTATTCCCAACAGAAATGAATGAGTGTTCCTGTGGCTCCACATTCTCATCAGCATTTAGTGTTGTCAGTGTTTTGGTTTTGTTTATTTTAAAAGGTGGGCAGCGGTATCTCATTATTGTTCTAATATGTAATTCCCTAATTACATATAACGTTGAGGATTTTTTATTTCATATTTTATCTTATATTTTCAGTGGTGGGGTGTCTGTTAAGGTTTTTTGTCTATTTTTATTTTTTCTTTTTATGTTTTTATTTATTTTTGAGAGACAGCATAAGCAGGGAGGGTCAGAGAGAGAGGGAGATACAGAATCTGAAGCAGGCTCCAGGCTCTGAGCTAGCTGTCAGCACAGAGCCTGTCATAGGGCTCAAACCCATGAACCATGAGACCATGACCTAAGCCAAAGCCAGATGCTTAACCGACTGAGCCACGCAGGGACCCCTAAATAATTCTTAAAAATATCAACTTAATATTCAAAAACATAAAGTTAGAAGTTCATGGTATTCATACTGTTTTACATTTAATCTTTTTGTCCCCCTTTACTTATTTTTTTTGAATATAACACAATTTATTTTTTGTAACATATGCAATTATTTCCCATCATTTACAATACAATGGTTACAATGACACTCCAAACAGAAAAGCGAAGTGAAAAATCAAAACCCCCACTTCTATTTCATGTAATTAGACTTATACAGAAATTAGAAGGTTAAGTAACAAGTAGTTAATCACCTAATTTCACAGCTATCTGAATTGGCAATGGTTATATAGCAGCTTATCTATGATACATTCAAGATAAATGATACAATTTATTACTTGCCCATAAGCTACAACACAGCCTGCTTAATACCTTTCCTTAAATTCCACCTCTATACTACAATATACTTGAGGTCCATGCCAAATTTGTCTATTTTTAAATGAAAATTTCTTTCTTATTGTTGAGTTTTAAGAGTTATTTGTATAGTTTGGATAACAGTCTTTTATAAGTTAGTTCTTTTACAAGTATTTTCTCCCAGTCTGTGGCTTTTCTTCGTAATGTCTTTTGAAAAGTGGGAAGTGAAGTGGATTGACCTTGAAGGTGTCATGCTAAGCAAAATAAGTCAGGCAGAGAAGGATAGATACCATATGTTTGCACTCATAGGTCTAACAGGAGAGACCTGGCAGTGGACCATGGGGAGAGAAAGGGGGAAAGAGAGCAGGGGGGGGAGAGTGAGGGACACAGATCAAGGGAGACTACTGAATACTGAAAAGGAACCATGGACTGAAGGGAGAGGGGGAGGGAGGTCATGGTGGGGGGCACTTGTGGGGAGAAGCATTGGGTGTTATATGGAAACCAATTTGACAATAAACTATTTAAAAAAAGAAAAAAAAGAAAAGTGGAAGTGATTAATTTTAATGAAGTTCCAGGTTCCCAGTTCTTTTCTTGTATGGCTCATGCCTTTGGATTATTTTTAAAAAGGTATTGCCATACCCACGGTCATCTAGATTTTCTTCTATGTTACCTTCTAAGAGTTTTATAGGTTTTCATTTTACTTTTAGGATTATAATCCACTCTGAGTTAATTTTTGTGAAAGGTGGAAGGTCTGGGTCTAGGTTTATTATTATTATTATTATTATTATTATTAATTATTATTATTATTATTTCCATGGATGTCCAATTATTCTAGCTACATTTTTGTTATTTCTTCTTTGTCTAAGATCAGTTGACTCTATTTGTGTGGGTCTAATTTTGGACTCTATGCTCTGTTCCATTGGTCTATTTGTCTATTCTTTCACCAATACCATACTGTCTTGATTACTGTAGTTTTATATTAAGTCTGTGGTTAAGTAGTGTAAATGCTCCTTAGAATCAACTCATTGATACTCACAAAACAAATTGCTGGGATCTTGGTTGAAATTATATTGGCTCTACAGATCAAGTTGGGAAGAATTGACCTCTTGATAATATTGAGTCTTCATATCTATGAATATGGACTATCTTTCCATTTAGTTACTTTCTCTTTGATTCCTTTAATTAAAGTTTTATAGTTTTCCTCAAATAGATATTGTGATATGTTACATTTTATTTCTGATGATTCTTAATAACAGTACCTTGTTTCCTTGTGGGTTTGATAAAATTTTGTGTTGTGAATTGGTATTTGATTGAATTTAATGTGCGGGGAATACTAAGAATGTCTGATGAGATTATTTTCATTCAGAGAGGATTTGTGTTCTACTAGGAAGCAAGGAGCATTATTGACCTATGACCACTTCAATCATTTTGAAGGACCTTAGTTTAACAGAGCATCAGGTTCATTTCTCCCAATTGGCATAGGGCTACAAATTTAGTGTCTTGATTTTAATAATACAAGATTATTTTTTAAGAGAGAGAGAGCATGAGCAGGAGAAGGGCAAAGGATATGAGAGAGAGAGAGAGAGAGAGAGAGAGAGAGAGAGAGAGAGAATCCCAAGCAAGCTCCATGGTCAGCATGGAGCCTGATGTGGGGGCTGGATCCCATGACCCTGGGATCATGACTTGAACCAAAATCGAGAGTCAGACTCAACTGACTGAACCACTAATGATTCAAGAATTTAATTACAAAGTAATCTTGTCTTTGTAGACCTCAGTGCTCCTTCTCTCAAGCTGTTCTTGCTTCTTCTGTCTCTCATTTCCTGTAGATTTTCATTTCTTGAGAACTCAAAATGCTTTATTTTTTTTTAATTTTTATTTTTTAAATTTCTTTTTAATTTTTTAATGTTTATTTTTGATAGAGAGATCAGAGTGGGAGAGGGACAGAGAGGGAGGGAAACACAAAATCCAAAGAAGGCTACAGGCTCCAAGCTGTCAGCACAGAGCCTAATGTGGGGCTTGAACCCATGAACTGTGAGGTTATGACATGAGCTAAAGTCAGATTCTTGACCGACTGAGTCACCCAGGTGCCCCATTAAAAAAACTTTAATGTTTTATTTATTTATTTTTTTGGTGAGAGAGAGAGAGAGAGTGTGCAAGCAAGTGGGGAGGGACAGAGAGAGAAGGAGACACAGAATCTAAAGCAGGCCCCAGGCTCTGAGTTGTCAGCACAAGGTTTGATGCAGGGCTCAAACTCACGTACCAAGAGATCATGAGCTGAGCCAAAGTTAGATGCTTAACTGACTGAAGCATCCCAAGAACTCAAAATGCTTTAAATGGTGATTGTTATAATCCACCTCAGTCTAGTCCATTATAGTGCTGAAAGATTGGTAATCATTTCTATATTTTATCCATTTCTCCTTTCCATTCAATTGTCTTCGAAATCTCAGCTTCTTTTCATTCTTTTTCATAAGAGGTAATGACTTCTTGCATTCTACAGAGAATACAAATTTCCAGATATTTTCTTCTGATTCCTGGAGGTGATTATTTTTCAGAGGTATGTCCTTCCAGGGTGTCTTAGATGCTATTCCATTTCTCTTGTTCAGTAATTGTCTTTACTTGAATTATTTCCCTTTATTCATTTTCAAACAAATTAAAATCTGTATTGTTCTTTTGTTAAAGATTTCTGATAGCTCTTTCCCTGTTATTTTTCCATTTGAGGCAAAATATTAAACCATCACTTTCCCAGACCTAAAGTTATTGGCTGGGTTTTTGCATATAACCTCTAGTCTAAATGCCAAACTCTAGTAATAACTAGTCTAGAAGGCATCTTTTCCTGCTGCTGTATGCCTTGTTCTCTGATAAATTGAATGGATGGAATCCATGAAAAAGTACATTTATTTCCTTGCTTCCCTGATCTTCTGGGTAGTTGCTAAGAGTTCTTGCTGAAGAGATGTAGAAAAATGCAGGGTGTAAGTTTGGTTGCCAGTAGGAGCGGGCAAGAGATCCGGCAACAATCCTCTGGTGAAAACTCAGCTCAGCACCCAGGGATGGCTACTCAGACTGATGCTTGGCATAGACCCGGGTTTCTGAGTCTGAGTCAGAGGGCAGGCAGTGGGGGAGGCATAAAATCTTTTCTAAATTAAAAATTCTTTGTTTCATATGGTACAGAGACGATATATCCTAAGGCAAAGCTTGGCTAGGTGTTCTTCCCTAATATACTTCCATTTACTTTCCTGTAAAGATCTCTTAGTTTTATTGGTTCTAAATTTTATTTATTTATTTCTTCAGTATCTTTGTTGCATTTTAAGAGATCAGAAGAGTCTGCATTGGGTACCATGTTAACTGTAAGTCTAATAGATGACTTTTAAATGGCACAAAATAGAAAATACTTAGAGATCCAACTTAATCCAACTGTGAGCTCTCTATTTCTATCCTTAATTCTCTTTGCAAAGAGGTGCTTCAGTGGGATTTTCCAGGCTTGCTCTTCCTCAGTGAGGCTATAGAGGAAACTTAGTAGTGAGGTTGGGTAGGTGGGGAAAAAGAGACTTGAATTTTTCAAAGAAATGTAGTAAATATCTCCATGTCAAACTGCTATTTACTAGTATTTCCTTCACTTTCAAAACTTTCTGGAGACACCTGTAAACACATAAATTGATAATGGATCCTTCCTTCCTTCCTTTATTTATTCATCCACCCATCAGTTTATTGAGCTCTAGTCTAAAGGTTGACATTAATTAAGGGAATGAGAGCTCCTCATGCTGCCCATGGTCAATTGAGGGTAAAGATTTTTAAGTACCTACTAACAATGTGATGTGACAAGCATCACAGCAGACATGGGCAAAGGAAAGACAACAAAATAATTGATTCAGCTTCATAGAGAAATTATTTTTGAGTTGATTCTTGAAGTTTGAATCATTCATCAACATAAGAAATAACATGCACAATGGAAAATAGTTATTTGAAGCATGGTATGTATGGGAAATTGACATTAGGGATGTGTTTGTGGGAATGGAGGGGGCTGTTGAGAGAGGCCAGCTTATGAAGGGCCTTGCATGTAAGGCTGTTCTTTGCCCTGAGGACCTAGATGGTCAGTGAAGGTGACTTAGTCTCCTTGAGCTGTCACAACAAACGCCATGGACTGGGAGTTTAACAACAAACATTTATTTCTCATTGTTCTGGGCACTGGATGAATAAGATCAGGGTGTCAGTATGGTTGAGTTCTTGGTGAGGGTCCTCTCCCTGGATATGTCCTTAGATGGTCTTTCCTTGGGGTGACAGAGAGATAAAAAGAGAGAGAGAAGGAAGTAGAGAGAGAGAGAGAGAGAGAGAGATCGTTCTTAAGTGGCTTCCTCTTCTTATAAGGGCACTAATCCCATCATGGGGTCCTATCCTCATGACCTCATCTAAACCTAATTACCTCCCAAAGGTCCCATCTCCAAATACTACCACTTTGGGGATTAGGTCTTCAATATGTGGGTTTTGGAGGGT
Source organism: Mungos mungo (assembly GCA_004023785.1). Taxonomy (NCBI): domain Eukaryota; kingdom Metazoa; phylum Chordata; class Mammalia; order Carnivora; family Herpestidae; genus Mungos; species Mungos mungo. The sequence continues at coordinate 29,210 of PISW01012124.1, forward strand.
CACAAATAGTCTATGGTGGAAAGATTTTAGGTAAAGAATGACAGGATCAGTTCTACATTCTGATACACAGCAACAGCCTAAAAACACAAACAGAAAACCACCTACAAGCAAAGCAAAATTGTGTTTTTAGAGTGCTTTCTAAAATTCAAAAAACCTTTTTCTACGTCTTATTGGGTTTGTTCTGTGAAGCCACCTTGTGATGGATTATTGGCCCCATTTTAAAGATAAGGAAACAGATCAGAAAGTTTACTGACTTGCCTAAGGTGGGTCAGCTAGTAAAAGTTGGAGTGGAAAGACATGCTTGAGAACCTGAAGAACAACACAGCTGAAGCATTTTCCCAATGCTTGACTCTAGAGTTTATCTGGTGGTACTGATTTCTATCTGCAGTGAGACCTGCAGCAAAGTTTAAGAAGCTGCTAAGTTATGGGAGATGTAGGGAATGGCATAGTTGGCAGGTGTAAATATGGCCCGGTGTACATCCGCTCTATCAGGATGGCAAGATTTATGTCCAGGGTGAGTGATGAATTCTCCTTTTTTAAAAAAAGTTTGTTTGTTTATTTGGGATTTATGTCCAGTGTGTGTGATGAGTTCTCCCTTTTCTTTTAAAGTTTATTTACTTATTTATTTATTTATTTATTTATTTATTTATTTATTTATTTATTTATTTATTTTTGAGAGAGAGGGAGAGAGAAAGAGAGATAGAGATGGGGGGGGGTGCAGAGAGAATCCCAAGCGGGTTCATGCTGCCAACACAGAACCCGATGTGGGGGGTGTGGGGTTTGACCTCACAAACTGAGAGCTCATGACCTGAGCAGAAAAGAAGAGCCGAACGACCCTGGCACCCTGTGAGTGGTGAGTACTAAAAAATGAGCTCCTTAAGGAATTGCACATAAACAAAATTGGCCTTGAAAATCCCTTAGGAAGTTGCCAACTGAAAACCTCAAGCCTTTCAAAAATGTTTTCCAAGTTGGAACAGGACAGTGTGGATGAAATATTTGGCTTGCATTTGGGGGTCAGCTGTATGAAAATACTTACATCTCTTTCAAACACCAGAATCCTACTTGGTATGGTGAAATGCTCACATCAGGAGATGCGTGAGGGTGAGTGAGAGCTTATCACCTCCTCACTCCAGGGCATGTGCCCACAGAATCACCCATACTTCCAAAATTGCTCTTTTCATTTTTATAGAATCTTAGTGGTTGCATTTGGGTGAATTAAATGCGCATATGCATATATGCATTAACCCCTGGACTTTTCCCACTGAATCTGGAGTTGACTCAGGACCCATCTCAACTCATAGCTCAATCTATACAGCTGTAACTAGTCAGTGGGAGTTGGCATCCCTAAACTACGTTGAGGCTTCCTATTTTTAAAGATATGTTTGAAGCATTTGAAAAATATCAATTGCTAAGAAGACATAAATAGACACTACTATTCTAATTATAGAAGGCAGAATTAGTCTAATCCCTATACCCCTGAAATTGAGCCCTTGTGCTTATGTGAAAGTTGCACAAGGACAGGAGCTCACCTGTAGTGGAACGGAGCAAGAGGTGGGCAAGGCTGGGTGCCAGAGAGAAGAGGCTTTGATTCCCCTTCTCAAGAAGCAGGACATAGCAAAAGGGGATAGGCGGTTGGGGGGCACACTGCCTTTCAACCAAAATCCCAGCTCCACCACAACACTGCTACATGAGGTCTGAGTGCCTCAGTCCCTCATCTGTAAAGTGGATAGAAGTTCCTTTCCTTGTGTGGCTGGGAAGACTAAATGAGTGGCAATGGCAAGTCAGAATGAGTCTTAGGGGGCTCAGGGGGACAGTGTTGCACCTAGTCCAAGGGCCTCCAGCTGTGGTGATTCCTACCAGAGACCTCATCCTCCCTTGCCCTCAGCCCCTGCATTCTTTCAGGGTCCTTCCTTCCGATGCTTCTCCACCACAATCTGCCTTCAAATAAATCAATAAGTGGACAGATGAGCCAACTTGGGCATTAGAATATTTGCAAAGGGTGGCTCTCAAGACAATGGATGCATAAAATAATCTGTTTCGGCACTGGGTGAATTTGTTCCAACCAAAGGGCCATCACCAATGTCAAAGGCAGTTAGCATCACACTGCCTCTGTATCTATTTCTTGTTAGCTTTCCAACGTTGAACAGTAAACACATTTCACTGTTTTGCAAACCTCTCCAAAACAAATATTCTGACAGCAATGTTAACCATTTTTCTCCCCTCCCCATAGCTCTTCCCATAACTTTTCTTGTTCACCAGCTCTCATTCCAAAACTTTTTTAGTTCTAAACCTGGAAACCTGCTGAGTTCAGGACCAGGAGCTGAAGGAAGTTCTGACAGAAGATTTTGTCTGTTGATCTCCTTTCTCTTCACACAGCTAAAAATATACATCTCTCCACCCCACCCTGTCAATTCCCCTGTAATTAGGAGGTCCTCCATATTCTCACCTGGTGAATCTTTACCCCAGAGCAGAGTAGGGTGTAGGGAAACAGGTGGTAAAAGTGTAGGTGGGGGAGAGGTAGAGCTAGAGGTCTGGGTGACCCCAGGGTTTTGAGCTAAAAGCTGGTGGTGGGTGAAGGGGGAGGCTCATGCAGGAAAGGTTGGCTTTTGTTTCCAGAGGACATAGCACTGGGGGGCTGCTACCCTTTCCCAGCATTGTCAAGCATTCTGAAGTGCTGGGCATGTGAGTGAGACTGAGATTCTCAAGGAGCTCACTGTCTTGTGCCAGAGATGGACACATAAACAGTCACAAAGCTGTATGTATCCAGGTTTGTCTGAAATAATGTTTAGATGTTAACATTTGTTATTTCTGGGTAGTGGTGGGAGTTTGGCCGACTTATTGCGTTCTTTGTATATATTTTTATTGCTTGCTTTTAAAATAATGAACATGTGTACTTCATAAAATGTGAGAAACTTATTACTTTAATAAAAATAACAATACTATGTAGTGAGTTTTCTAGAGGTCCATTGCAAAATGGGAGCCCTGAGGTTTTAGAGTGAGAGAGGCCCTCTGGTTGAAGACAATATCTGAACTAGAGTATAATTAGTTAATTTTTTTTCTGCACAGCCCTGTTATCTGAGGACACAGAGAGAGCATTGCTGGAATGGAGTATGAAGTGGGGGTGGAGGGTGGGGGAGGGGGTACTGGAGAGCCAGGCATGGCCCAGGCTGGAAGAGCTTTATTTTCCAGGCTGGTGGGCATTTCTGCTCCTCAGTCAGGGGAACCAATATAGATGGTGGCATAAGATGGTATGACAGGGAGAACTCAAAGCCACAAGAGAAATAAACATAGTGCAATCTTCCTGGGGCATTAATTTTACTTGAACATCCTTGGAGGAAGAAGTTGAATAATTCAGTAGCTAGGTAATTTAAAGTATGATTATAGCATTGGAACAAGCCTCTGGCTGGGTTCCAGGCTGGCCCCCTTAAGGGGGGCATGCTGGTTCTGCCCTGCTGTTGGGAGAGTTTCTTGGGAAAGTTTGAGGAAGCCTGCTGCGGTGACAGGAAGTGGAGGGAAGAGTCACCATCCTGTTTGTGTTTTAGGAAGGTCTCTTAGTGGCTGGCATGAAGAGAGAGGATGAGATTTGGGGCAGGGAAGCCAGTTAGAAGGCCCTCAGGATAGCTTTCTTTGAAAACGGTGATAGCTTGCAATGGTGGTGGCCATGGGAGTGGCCACCTGGTGAGGCATCTGGCAGTGGAATTGATAGGGACTTGGATATTGCTGGGGGAAGGGAAAGGACCGTTGGGAGTCCAGAATGACCCCCAGGCTTCCATGGTTGGCCACTGGGGGATAAGGATGCCATCAACCACAACAGAGAATTCAGGGGAAGATGAGGTTTTATTTTGTACATCTAGATGGGGGTAAGCTTGAGGCCACTCAGGGAGAGGGTTCTGAGGGGGAAGAAAAGACAGACAAAAGAGCAACCATAGTGACAGCAACTTTAGGGAGCTAGTGGAGGGGGTATTGATGAGCAGACCTGGGCACTTAACTTCCAGCCACACCACACAACTTACAGGGGGCCCAGAGGTCCTAGGCCATTGCAGACTTCCAATCTCCACTTTCTTAGCAACTCTACCTGGAAGACACGTCTTCTTGCCTCTTTCTGGAAAATGCTCTGTTATCTTTCAGGTCCTCTCAGAGAACTTCTCTCTTGAGTGTAAAGGATAATTCCTTCATTGTGCCCTCTCCCACACCTAAATTTCACTACTGCTCCTGTAGCCCTTCCCAGAGTGTTCTGGTTTCCATGACCACCTTCCTCCATCAGACTGCAGGCTTCTGTGCCCAGCATTTTATGGAGTAGGTGCTCAATAAATGCTGTCTGGATGAGTAAAAGAACTGTCAAAAGGAAGAAGAAAGAAGCAGAGAAAGGAGTAGTAAAAGAGAGGAAGGAAAGAATTCTTGGTCAGAGGCATAAAGTGCATCAAACAATAAGGCTATTTAAAAGCTAAGAAGCACCCATTTCATTTGGCAGTTGGCAGGCATCCTTGGCAAGAATAACTTCCCTGTCATGGCAGGGGCAGAAACATATTACAGCATGTTTACAGTAAAGTTTCTATAGGTGATAAGAAAGTGGGGACACAGTGCAGACATTTCCCCCCAAGAAGCTCAGAATAGGAGAGAGATAAGGGAATAATGACAAGTGGTATAGATTTGAGGAGAAGTCTTGAGGAGAAGGAGCAAGTTGGGGTGGGGGGAGCTGACACTGTGAATGGATGAGCTTAACTGATTGAGCTGGGAATGGATGAGATCAAAGACAGAGGTGGAGGAGTTGGCTGTGTACCTGGAGACTGATGCCACCACTGTGAGGTGAAGTTTAAGGATATCAGGGAAGGGGCGCTTGGGTGGCTCAGTCAGTTAAGCATCCAAATTTGGCTCAGGTCATGATCTTGTGGTTCTGTGGGTTCAAGCCCCACATCAGGCTCTTTGCTGATAGCTAGCTCAGAGCCTGGAGCCTGTCTTCAGATTCTGTGTCTCCCCTCTCTTTCTTACCCTCCCCTGCTGTCTCTCTTTCTCTCAAAAATAAATAAAAACATTAAAAAATTTAAAAAAAAAAAAAGGATATCAGGGAAGGTGTGCCTGAGTGGCTCAGTGGTTAATCGTCCAACTTCAGTTAAGGTTACGATCTCACAGTTTGTAAGTTTGAGCCCTGCAGTGGGCTCTGTGCTGTCAGTGTGGATCCTCTATCTCCCTCTCTTTCTGCCACTCTCCTGCTCTCTCTCTCTAAAAAATAAACATTAAGACATATCAGATAAAGGGCTAATATCGAAAATATACAAGGAACTCACCAAACTTCACACCCACAAAACAAATAATCCAGTAAAGAAATGGGCAGAAGACATGAACAGACACTTCTCCAAAGAGGACATCCAGATGGCCTACAGACACATAAAACGATGCTCAACATCACTCATCATCAGGGAAACACAAATCAAAACCACACTGAGATACCACCTCACACCAGTCAGAGTGGCTAAAATGAACAAATCAAGAGACTCTAGATGCTGGCGAGGGTGTGGAGAGACGGGCACCCTCCTACACTGTTGGTGGGAATGTAAACTGGTGCAGCCGCTCTGGAAAACAGTGTGGAGGTTCCTCAAAAAACTATCCATAGAACTCCCTTATGACCCAGCAATAGCATTGCTGGGGATTTACCCAAGAGAGACAGAAATGCTGATGCATAGGAGCACATGTACCCCAATGT
>PISW01012125.1:0-34948 GCA_004023785.1 Mungos mungo
TCTCTCAAAAATAAATTAAAAAACATAAAAAAATTAAAAAGAAAAAAAAAAGGAAGGACGTCCCAGCATCCAGCCAGCAATGGGACCAGCTGTCCCCAAAGGGAGCAGCAGGTGGTCACTGGGACCGGAGCTCCAGAGTGTAGACAGCCTTTCCAGCAACGGTGGGGGTGACACGGAACTCCCCATGCCTGTGGCCCTGTGTGCACACGGCGTCTCCAAGTCTGTGTACACATGCCATCTAACAAAGCCTTCTCTCTGATTATATAAAATAAGTTTCCTCCCAGTAAGGGAACAGAGGGGTCCTGAGGCAGAGAGACGCAGGGTCAGGAATTGGTTGTTTCTAGACACAGATCAAAAAAGTGACTTGGATAAAGGACAAGTTTGAATCATTTTCCTCTTAAACGTGTTTTTAAAAAAAGACAAGTTTCACTACTGCTCTCTGACTACCTAGTTAAGACAAAGAAGAGATCTGAGTTCAAGGTTTCAATGAACACAGAGCCTGCGCATACGGTCCTGTGAAGACCGGTGCTCCCTACAGACACACCGGTTTTCTTTCTTTTCTTTTACAAACCAAACCCTTCATCAAGCCGTCTGTCCGCACCAGTTTTCCAACAGCATTTGCTCACCTCTGTCCCTGGGTCGCATTTGGGTAATTGTCACATTTCAAACTTTTCAGTGTTATTATGTTTGTTATGGTGACCTGTAATCATGACCTCGCTTAAAAGCTAGGTGATGGTTAATATCATTCAACAATATTTTTTATTAAGAGATCCTTCTTTTTTTTTTTTTTAACTTAACACTATAGCACATTCACTAGCCTGCAGCACTGTGTGAACACAAGCTTTAAATGCGCTGGGAAACCGCGCACTTCACTTGGCTCCCTTTACTGCAGCGCATACCACCTTGCAGTTTTCTGGAACCAAGCGCGAGGTACGAAGCGTGGCCATAGTAAGAGACAGGTAAGGTCCCCTGCTCCAGAAAATCTTCCTGATCCGTGCCCTGTGTTCCTTCATTTTCAGCTGACGACCACCGCACTTATAGACTGTGGGTTCACTAGGGTCAGGAACGCGGAGGGAGAGATGGGGTGAGTGGTAGCAGACAGGTCACACAGAGCCTGAGCCCAAGAAGAGAGAAGGGATCCTGTTCTGCATCAACGGGAAGACACTGACACGTTCTAAGGAACAAAGTATCACGCTGTCACATTTCTGAAAGATCCAGTTGGCTTCTGTGTAGAAAATTATTTCCCTTTGTTTGGCTTGGAGGCGGAAAACACCGGAGGAGGGTAAGAGAAGCAGGATGAGCAGTGAGCTTGCGCAGTAATTCAACTCAGAGAGGGCGGAGGCAACTAAAAGGAGTGGAGGGTTCAAAATATATTTTTCCTAATGTGAAACTATGAATCTGTTAAATGTCGTATCTTGGAATATAATACACTATACACATATTTAGGACTGTAAAAATTAAACTTACTTTAGATACTTGGCATATTCTGGTTCTTTCCAGTAAAGCAAGTACTTAAGATAATTAACAAAAGCTTTGTCTTTGAAGTAACCTCTTTGGGCAAGAACTGAAAGGCATAAAAACAAAAGATATATCTGTAGAGCAGACCAATCCTGGAAGTACCGATTTGTGACCCCTGACACACAGAATCTACTTCCATAACTCCCCCCACCCCCCACACCATGAATTCAGAACTTAAGTCCTAGTCTGTTCAGACACACACACACACACACACACACACGTGTACGTGTCGCTGCGATCCCACTGAGCTGAGCGTATATAAAAGTAGACATTATTACGAATTGCAATTCTTCTTGTCAGAGATCGGTCACGGCTACTCAATTCTATAAGGCGCCCAACAACTTACAATTAAGGTAATTGGGGTTCGCTAAACACTGCACGAATTCCAGCTCCAACTGAAACCGAAGTCGATTTCCAGCATCATCTAGGACAGAAGACAGCAAAAGTCACCCAAAATATCTCTAACACTGACGTGTAGAAAAAAGACGTGACTGCTGGTGAGAACGTATTTCTGCAGAAGGGCACGGGGTGGGCTCCTCAGTAGCGCCGGGAGAGCAGAGAGGGCGCTCCGCTCAGCAAGAGCCAGCGAGGCGCTGCCCTAAAACTGGCGCACCCACGGGGCAGGACATCCCCCACCTGGGAGCCACGACCCAAGATTTCCAGAGGGATCGGCGCGGGAAGGTCACAGCAACTGCGCCTCAGAGCGGCGCTAACTACCCCGGGGAAAGTCCAGAATGCAGGGACGTGCGCCGGTTCGAGAAATGTCAGGGGCAGAAAGGCTCACAGTCTGGCGACATCTCACACCTCAACACGCTCGTCGGAGACGCGGAAAACCAGCGGCGGAGGGGACGGCTCAGGAGCGTGCCCAGCCGGTGGGGCCTCGCCGGCAGGCCGGGGAAGCCGGCGTCCGAGTGGCAGGTGAGGAGGAGGAAGCCGCGGACAGGAGCCCGCCGGAGCCGCGCCGCAAAACAGCCCGGGAGAAGCGGGAAGAGATGTCCGGCCGGGGGCAGCTGCGTTTGCTAGGGTTCCACGCGCTACTTACCTGTCTCCATAGCGACGGCCGCGGCCATCGCGAGCAAAGCCGCTCGGCCGCCACCTACCCAGACGAGCAACAACCCGCAGGTTCCGGAAGCCGCGGCCCCTCTTCCGGTCGCGGGGCAGTGTGGGATGTGGGGCGGTGGGGGCCCCGTGCAGGCCCCGTCCAGACCCGCCCGCTGCCCCAGCGCAGGCCCCGCCCCCCGGCGCGCGCAGGCCCCTCCTCCGGCTCCTCGCAGGCCCCGCCCATGCCCCGCCCACCGGCCCGGCGCAGCCAGCGGCCTCAGGCGTGCGCTGAGGGTCAGACGGTGAGCTCGGGGAGACAGGGCCTGCAGGGACGTGCTTTGAGAGGCAGAGCTGACACGACTGATGGACACGGGAGGTGAGGGAGAGGAACAGGAGAACCAAGAATGACTCGAGCGGTTCGGTGCACGGTGGTGCCCGTTACCGGGATGAGGGTCACTAGGGGAGGCAGGTTTGGGAGGAAAGCCAGTTGCGGTGTGGCATGTTGAGTTTGAGCTGACCCTAAAATACCCGGGTGGATGGGGCGCCAGGGGGGCTCAGTCGGTTAAGCGTCCGGCTTCCGGCTTCGGCTCAGGTCATGATCTCATGGTTCGTGTGTTCGAGCCCTGCATCGGGCTCTGTGCTGGCAGGTCAGAACCTGGAGCCTGCTTTGGATTCTGTGTCTCCCTCTCTCTCTCTGACCCTCCCCTGCTTGTGCTCTGTCTCTCTCTCTCAAAAATAAATTTAAAAACACACACACACAATTTTTTAATACCTGGGTGGAGATGCAGAGGGGCATGAGGTGCAGGAGGCTGGCTACCGTGAAAGCCTCGGGACTGACCAGCCTGCCCTGCTCGTTTTCTGCCCCACGAATGAATTTGAGAGTACCAGCTGGCTGAACACCCCCCCCCTCTCTCAGCCCCACAGGGACCTGCCTAATGTTTTCCTTTCCCAGAGCCTCCTGGTGGCCACTAATAAGGGAGAACGTTTGCACTAAACCGGCAGACAAATCTTCACTCTCACAAGCAGCTGCTCCTGGGAAGGTCTTGAAGGTTCATGTCTTTGGGGGTTTTGACGGGGATATTAACCTGCCATCCTCGCCTCCTGGGAAGGCAAAGAACTGGTGAACTGGTAACAGTGCTTCTCAACTGGGGGCACTCTTGCCCCACACGGGACACTGGGCAGTGTCGACAGATATTTTTGTCACAGCGTTGGGGGTTGGATGCTTCTGGAACATTCTGGGCTTCGGGTGGAGCCCAGGGGTGCCGATAACTGTCCTACAATGTGCAGGACCCCACCCCACTCCGAACAACAAAGAATCTCTCAGCCCAAAATGCCAACAGTGCCAAGGCTGAAAATTCTGAAGATTCTAGCAGCTTAAAGGGCTAGAGCATGGCCCGCTGGGGGAAGCACCACCTGGCCGCAGGATTTGCTGCGGGAGAGGGTTAGCGGCAGTGACGGAGGATAGGGGGAGATGCCGATTTTGGGGAGACCTTCCCTGCCTGCTGCCCATGACTCCGTGGATATTTGTCCCTGGAGGGAAGGCGGGTGGCCATCTAGCAGGGTGTGGTGACCTTGATTCTGCAGGACCTCACGGTGGGGTCGGGCACTGGCCACTGCCAGGCACTGGGCTAAGTCAGTCCCCACACCACGTCATCTAATTACGGGGCAGTGGCCTGGGCTGCCCAGTGGAATGGGGGCTCGGGCCAGGGGGGGTGGCATAAAACCCCAGAGGCTACGCTAAAGCTTCTGACTCATGAAACTGCTGCTGAAAACTAATAATTAGACTTTGGGATTTAGTCTTTGGTGAGCTGACCAGTTCTTTTTAACCCGACAGGCCGTGTGCATTATATACAAACACTCTCTCGATCAGTGATTTTTAAAATTATTTATTTTAATGTTTATTTTGAGAGAGAGAGATAGTACACTAATAGGGGAGGCTAGAGAGAGAATCCCAAGCTGGCAGCGCAGAACCCGATGCGGGGCTCTAACTCACGAACTGCAAGATCATGACCTGAGCCGAAATCAAGAGTTAGACACTCAACTGACTGAGCCACCCACGTGCTCCAATCAGTGGGGTTTTTTTGTATTATTTTTAATTTTTTGTTTAAAATATTTTTTAATGTCCATTTATTTTTGAGAGACTGAGAGAGAACGTAAGTGGGGGAGGAGCAGAGGGACGGAGACGCAGAATCTGAAGCAGGCTCCAGTCTCTGAGCTGTCAGCACAGAGCCTGATGCAGGACTCAAACCTGTGAACCATGAGATCATGACCTGAGCCAAAGTCAGGGGCTGAACCGACTGAGCCACCCAGGGGCCCCAGAAATCAGTATTTTTTTTAAAGAATAAAGTTGCTTTTCTTTAACAATGTTCCTTATTAACATTTTTACTACAAAGGTGATATGTGTTACATGAAATGAATGAAGATAAATCAGTGATGTGTAAAGAAAAATTTAATAATTTGTCATCATTTGTTTCCATTGGACGATAAATCAGTGATGTCAGCAACCTGCTGCATATCCTTCCAGACCTTTCTGCATCCACTGCTTTTTAGTAGCACCCTGAAGACTAGTTGGAAGGTTACTGGAAAAGCCAAAGACTTGATTTCCAGATGACTGTTTCTCTTCAAAGGCCAGAGGTTCTGGGAGCTTCCTTCTTTCTGTTACACTCCTGCCATAAAAAAGGGTTTTCTGTGGGTTCGTCCTTCCCAATCTCACTTGTCCATGTTTCAGAGCTGAGATCCAGAGAGGCGCACATACACGGAGCGAGACGGTGTCCCAAACAAGACAAGAGTCATGCAGGAAAAGGAGGCCGGAGGACGTCGGGCACGTGCACTGCTTTCCACACGCGGGTCCACGGCTCCAAAGTGACCCCACACGTTGGGGCGCCTGGGCGGTTCAGCCAGTTAAACATCTGACCCTTGATCTTGGCTCAGGTCATGATCTCACAGTTTGTCTCACAAGTTCAAGTCCCGCATCGGGCTGTGTGCCCACAGTGCAGAGCCTGCTTGGGATTCTCCCTCCCTCTCCCTCTGCCCCTCCCCTGCTCACTCTCCCTCTCTCCCTCCCTCTCTCTCTCTCTCTCCCTCCCTCCCTCTCTCTCTCTCTCTCTTTCTCAAAACTAATTACACTTAAAAATATAAAATAAAATAAAAAGGGCCCTCGTGTTCAGGAAAGTTTCTGTTGTGTGCCCTGTCTGGCTCCCCCACCCCCACACCATGTGCGATGGGAAGCGGCAGCGGAGCTCGGGGCTTCTGTGCCCGTGAGTGGCTGTGAGGCTGGCCGTGGACGCGCACAGGAAGCAGAGAGCAGCCCTGCCCCCCCCTCCCCCGCCAAGAACGCCCTCCGTTAATGCCTCCATCTACTAATCCCTTGCGTTTATCGAGCTAAGTAATCGCCATGACCTGTCTGTGGTTCTCGCCAACCAGGGCAGTTTGGAAAACAAAGTCAGAACAAGTCAGCACCTGTCAACCCTCCTCCTACCCCCATCCGTTGACATGTAAGTGGCTCAGGAAAGTCAGCGCTGGGTAGCCGCTGCGGCCGGTGCGGGAGGCTTGGAGGAATGCGCGTGGCAGGGCAGGGGAGCCGTGGGGGGGCCGGCGAGGCGTCTGGGCTGTGCTCCCGGCCCCCGGCCCTCGGTCCATGGCCCAGCTTCGAGCGGCTCCACGCCCTGCAGCCCGGAGAACGACTGCACTGTGTACCCCCTGCCCATGACCCCCAGCACAGTCGACCTTCAGGGTGCAGATGCAAAGGCCGGAGTCCCAGGAGCCAGAGGCTGTGTGGCCAGGAGCAGACGCGCCTACGACCGCCCGCCGCTCCCCGCCCGCCAGAGCCGTTTCTTTTCATAGCCAAGTGGAGGGGGCCGCGGCGCCCCAAAGCTGAAGGTGCAGGGAGCACCGTGCACAAGACTAAAACCGGAGACACACAGGAGCGACATTTATACGGGAGCCTCCGGACGCTCACGTTCCCAGGAGACTCTAAACAGCTCATGACGCCCCCGCAGGTGTTATTAGGTTCAGAAGCGTCATCATGTCTTCTCCATAAACTGGCCCTTTATGGTTAGGAAATGGCCGTCAGACGTGTGGCAGGCGGCACGGTGCCTTGGCGGGTTCGCCCCCGTCCGCCGCCTCCATGCTGTCCTCCTATATGTCACAGCTCCCGCAGTTCGTGGCGGGCGTATTCGATGATGTTTTCTAGAAATGTCAATAACAGCTTCTGAAGGTTCTATTCATTCACTCACAGCGCCAGGGCGGCCGGAGCCCCGTCCCTTCGTGTGGATGCGGAGGGCCTCCCTCAGCTGCGCCCCCTTCCTCCTGCCGAAGCCCTTCCTCAGCCCTTCCCTCCGGTGCAGGCTCGCCGGTGTGCCGTGTCCGGCAAAGCTGTGAGTCCATCCTCCTGTCTGAAATATATTCTTTCCTGGACAAAGAATCCTTACTTTCTTTTTCTCTCCGTATGTTAAAAGTGTTATTCTAGTGCCTTTTTAAAAAAATTTTTAAGCATTTATTCATTTTTGAGAGACACAGTGTGCTCAGGGGAAGGACTCAGAGAGAGGGAGACACAGAATTGGAAGCAGGCTCCAGGCTCCAAGCTGTCAGCACGGAGCCCGACATGGGGCTCGAACCCAAGAGCCGGGAAATCATGACCTGAGCTGAAGTCAGACGCTTAACCGACTGAGCCCCCAGGGGCCCCCATCCTCTTCCTGTTTCTTACACGCGGTTCACTGAGTGTTTGGATCTGTGGCTGAAAGCTGGGAAGTGGGACCGGGCACCCAGCACACTACACGCCCGAAGAGAATCTGGGACTGTGACATCAGCTCTGTGGATCTGCGTTCTTCTCATTAACGAAGGGGACTCAGAAAAGTGTGGAATCCACCCGAGTGTTCACTGGCGGCGAAGGTGAGAGGGACTGCGGGGTTCCGTGTGCCGTCACCGTGTCCGACGGGTTCACGCTGGGACTCGCTGCCCACTCAGGGGAGGAAAGCGCGGACCGGAGGCCTCCTCCCACCACAGAGCCCGTGGGCGTCCGCCACCGGCTTAGCGTCTGCGCCAGGAGAGACGTGAGCAGCAGCCGTCAGGCCATCCCCACGGGCCAGGCCCAAGGGGACAGCAGGGACTCCACTGTCTGGCCCTGGGTGACCCCTTCAGAGAGCCGGCCGGTCCTCCCCGCGCCAGGCCCCTTCCCGCTCTCTACCCAGGGGACGGTCCTGGCATTGAGGCTCGGGCCCTGGCCTGTCAGCTTGGAAAAGCCCGGGTCCTGCTAGTGCAGAATTTACGTCTCCCACCGTCTCTGTCCTCTCTGCTGGCCAGTCTCCAAAGTGCTGCCGGAGGTGTGTTTCTGGAAGATTCCACCCTTCCCTTCCCAGGCCCTCACACCCTGTGGCCGCCGTCCGGGCACCGTGCTCACTGGCGGCCAGCCCCGTGCTCTGCGCCCCAGGGCTCCACGCCGCCGCCCGGAGCCACCACAGGCCCGGCGTCCTGTGAGGAGGGCCTGGCCCTTGTCCTCATCCGACCCCGAGGGCGCCGTGGGTGGCGGTGGCGCGGACCCGCCTGCAGGCAGCGCGGAGGCTCCAGGCCTGGTGCTCACGGCAGGAGCCTGGCGGAGATGCGGGCCCCTGGGCATGAGCCCCCCAGGCCAGCACCACGACTGGGCAGGCTCCCCGCCGCCTCTGCGGGGTCCCCCCCGTCCCCTCCCGCTCCCCAGCGTGTACGGGGTCCCCACGCAGTGTGTGGTCTGTGCTGGTGGCCAGGAGCGCTGGACGTTCAGGCTCAGGCCTGTGCCTGCTGCCGGGAAGGCCAGGAGGGCTCGGTGTGTGACTTAGGGCCGTCGCCCCGAGGCCGCAGCCGGCGCCCGGACCGGCGCTGACGTACACAGATCGCTTCGCTTGCAAACAGCAAGACGCTCAGAGCCTCAAAACCACCCCGTCCCTTTCCTAAACCCGACACCCAGCTCCACCACGTCCGCTCTGGTTTGGCGCCTGGAGGTGTGACCTTGGAACAACGCAGCGGGCATCACCCGGACTCCGTGGGGCCACCAGTGAGCGGGCCGGAGGGCGGCTGGGCCGGCACCGCGTCCCCACCAGCCTGAGGTCTGCGGCCTCACGGTCAGGGAGCCCCAGACAGGGCGCGGCAGGGCGGGCCCCAGGGAGCACAGGGGAGTCTGTGTGGCCTGCGGGCAGTCACGGACCACGGTCACTGGCAGAGGTGGGGCCCTGGCATCACTGCGGCTGCTTGACGTAATTATTAATTTTCATGCGCAGATAGTTGCATTTTCTGCTCGTTTGCATGTACGCCCGGGACCCTGAAACGTCAGTCTTCATAGTCCCGTGTCGCACGTCGGACGTAAGGGGCGTCACTGAGTCCCCAGCTCTTACGGACAAATCTGTCGTTTTCCAGTTGAAGTCTGTGCTTCCCACGCGTTCCCGGCCGTGGGATTCCCGCGGAAGAAGGATGGACGTTCTGGAGCCCCAGCAACACGCACGGCCCGACGAGGCTGTGCTGACAAGTCCCGGGAATATGTTCGTAGATTTACCGGGTCCTGCCGCCATCTGGACAGCACGACGCGTCAGCACCTCCTCAGCGTGCGCTGACCTCGGAGGGGCGTCGTGGGCACAGCAGGCCGCTGCCCGAGGGTGAGGCACGCCTGCGCTCCGTCCTTGCCCTGGGCCGGGGGCGTCTTCCCAATCCCAGGCTCTGCTCCTCCTCCTCTCCTCCTCCCGCTACGGCCTGTCTGTCTGTCAGCCTTTCAGCTGCTGAATCCTGTCTCCAGCTGCGAACTGGACAGGCACGTGTCTGGTTCGTGGAAGTCCTAGGCAAGCTGCCACCTAGACCCGGACACTGGCCACTGGCCTCTGCGGCCTCCCCTCCCCTCCCCTCTGCAGGTGGCCTCATCTGGGCTGACCTACTGAGAAGTGGCAGGGGGTGACCAGGCTGTCCCTCCGTGACCCTCGCCAGGGAGGTGCTGGGGGCTCCCCACTCTGGTGACAGCTGGCCAGGTGGGCCCACGTGTCCTGGCAGCTGGGGATGTGTGGTCCAGCAGGTGGGGGAGCAGGGTCCCCAAAGCCCAGAGGTGTGGACAGCAGCGGCCCCTCGCCTACAGGGCAGGGGGAGCTCATGTCTCAGGCAGAAAGCCCACTTGGCCCCAGGGGCGTGGGGGCCACAGGCACTCCGCGGTGCGGCAGGGATGGAGTGGTGTTGGTGGCTGCCCCACTTCAATGGTTTTGATGTTTCTTGGACACTTGGCAGGATTTTAGAAAGACCACTAATCCACGCAGACGCATTCGGTGAAGCCCCACAGCTGGTGAGTCGCCGAGTCCGGGCATCGGATCCACTGCAGCCTGTCGCTGAAGCAAGAGGAGCCCCGGTCTCTGCGGCCGCCCCACCGACCCCAAAGGGGGCCTGCGACACCCAGGCGGGGACCCGGACACGGTCCTCCCCACCCGTTGTATTTACGTTTTTAACGCTCAGCTCTTTTACCAGATATAAAGCATTTGGACCGTGAAGAAAACAACACAAACAAAATCCGATCCTACAGATTCGCCAGCGCTCACCACTATCAGAGCTCCACCCCACCTTTCCTTCCCGGGGTCGTGCGCACGTCTGTGTCCTCGCCGAGGTCGGACGGCAGACGTGATTTCGTGTTTGCCTTATTCACTTTCTGTTGTAGGCACCTGCCACCCAGAGAGGGAGGCGCGTGACCACGTGGGGCTCAGAGTGAGCACACCCCGAACCCTCACTGCCCCCGGGTGCCGTGCCTTCCTCTCTTCAGTCCTTCAAGTGAATGAAAATACACCGCAGGGAACCTACTTTGACAACGGATCTTTGTTCCCGATTTATTTCCCTTAGGCTGGATTCCTCCCCACAGGAATACATGTGCATCTCTATTTTTTCTTTCCAGGAAGGCGGTACTGATGCACACCCAGCCCTGTGCACACAGCGACACCAGGGAAAATGACATCAGGACACAGTTACTGACTTGAAAGGTGCTGTGTCTACTGCCTCCTTCGAGTGGGCGAGCGGAGGCTTGGGGAGGGAGACGGGCATGTCCCTGGCGGCCCTGGGGTCGCCCCAGGGTGCGCAGCCTCCTCCCAGCGACGGAGCTGAGCCCACACATCAGTTACCGCCTGGGACTCACACACAGCTGGGCAGGTGCGGGCCCGGAGCCTGAGCCCACGCATGGGCCACAGGCAGTAGGGAACGTTCGGGGTCTGGGGAGGCCTCCCCGTGCCCTTCTCCCTGAGCGAGGGCCATTTTTATCCGGTACACGTCAGGCAAAACCTGTGCCAACTGCCGAAGGGTCCACTTCAAGTCTAGCAAATAAGAGAGAGGATGGTGTGGATTACATTATATTTAAAACAAGCCCACACAATGCCTGTAATTTTTCATTCTGACTCCGTGATTATAGCCCAGGACTGGCCAGATCATAGTCATCCCCACCCCGACCTGCCGTTGGGACACATCGAATTAAAGGCTTTGCTGCAACTCGGGATTCTATTTTGAATGCGGAGCACCGGCAGGTAGCAGGCCCCTCACAGGGCCGGTCTTGTTAGAGCCGCTCCGGGCGGCCCGCGCGGAGGCCGAGTCAGCACCAGCCTCGCTCGAGACCGCCGATGCTGGTGCGCGGGCGAGCCGCTGCGGCCCGGGGCCTGCTGGGCTGGGGGGCGCCCGCCGCGGGCAGGTGGGCTCAGCCTCTGCCCTCCGGAAGGCTCCTGAATGTGCTCTGCCCCTGACCCTCATCTCAGGGCCAGATAAGCCAAGCCCTGGCCACTGAGGACAGTTGTCACCCCAATGTCTGTCCCACTGGGGACAGATAGGCTGACATTGCCCAAAGGGTCCCCGTTCAGAAAAGAGAAAAAAAATCAAAGCAGTAGGAAGGGACCAGACCTGTCCCGGGATCCCAGGGAACACTTTTCAGCCCCGCAAAGACACCCATGAGGGAGCGGGAGTGGGACTGGGTCCCTGCAGCTGCGCAGCCCTCAGCCACAGGGCTCGCACACTGTCCTGCGTCCTGCGTCCTGCGTCCTGCGTCCTGCGTCCCGGCAGCTGTGCTGGCCAACCGAAGGCCCTTCCTGCACACCCTCGTCGCTCAGTCGCCCCTGCCAGGCAGGCACAACTGGTGTTATCATAATTCACTTGAGGCACAGGTGGTGGAGCCCAGAGAGACATGCGGGGCTACAGGTCCCCAAGTTCATGCGAGAAGGAGGGGGCGCTGGAAGCCAGTGGTCCCCCAGGCCACATTGCTCGTACACGGGCAGCTGGCCTGAAACCACAGTCCTCCTCCGGGCGGCCCCTCGGTGGGCCTAAGCCCAGTGTCAGTACCTGCCCTCAGGGCACCTGTTGCGGCCCGGCCGCCCTGGCCCCTCTCACTACTTCTGCACCCCGGCCACGCCCACCCACCTAATATGCCCTGGCCACGCCCACCGCCCCTGTCCCGGCCACGCCCGCCGCTTCTGCCCCCGCCCCAGGAGGAGCCCCCTGTGGGATGGATGGCTCCCTTCTGGTGCCTTTGACTCCTGTCCTGTCTGTTGTGACCTGTACCCTTGTCACCGTTCATGTGTCTCTACCATAATTCTCAGGCCAGGGTCTGCGTCTGTCTCTGTCACTAGTTTGATATCTGGCACATAGCAGGTGCTTACTGTTGGTTAAAAACAAAGAAAGAAGAAAGGAAAATCGGCAAAAGTAATAATCCTTCAAAACTCTGCTTAGAATGGATCCCAGGAAGCCTTTGCTGATTCACACGGACTGAGTTAACCCTTCCACCTCTACACAGTCTGTCCGGCCGGAGGGCTGCCTGCGCGGGTCCACCCTGGACGGCAGGGACAGAGCCTGATTCTTCCCCATGACCCCCTCCCTCAGCACACACCAGGCACCGGGCAGGGCCAGCGACGGAGACCTGAATCGCCCCTTGGTGCAGGGACCCGGACTCAGGGCAGGGTGACCTGACCCAGCCCGCTGCCCGTCCCCAGGCTGAAACCACCATGGGCTGCTGGGGCGTCTGCCAAGGACGGAGCATGAAATAAATCCTAGGTCTGAAAACGAAGCACACCCAAAAGGTGTTCTATTTATATGAAAATCAACTCCATTTTTAGGTGGCTGTCCTGCCTCACCTCCCCAAGGGGGCCCTGCCCTCCCACAGGCCCCTCCACACCGCACCCCGCAATCAAGGCTCCACCTGCCCTCCTCCTCTCCCCTGGCTGCTCTCTGGCGTTTTACCTGATTGTAGGGTGTGAGCTTCCAGACAACCCAGGCTCCCTCCCTCCCTGACCTTCCAGTCCCAGAATTCAAGAGGAGGCCAGAGTCAGGGCCATGGGTTCTGGTGTGGGTGTGGGGGAGGGGCAGGCCAGAGTCAGGGCTTTGGGTCCTGGTGTGAGGATGGGGGGGGAGGGCAGGGCAGAGCCAGGGCCATGGGTCCTGGAGGGGAAGGGCAGGGCAGGGAGTCAGTCTGTGACTGGGTGACTGGGTGCCCCCTTCCCTGAGCCATAGCAGAGCAGAGTCGGGGCTGGGTGCAGGGGAGCCAGGCCCTGCCCCTCCTGGGTCTCTGTCAGGCCCGAGGGACTCCCTTCCATGTTCAGACACAACTCCAGTCTGCACGGTGCCAACAGTGGGCCTTTGGAGTCAGGACCATGCCAGGGTTGGCTTCTCTGGGGCTGGCACGTTTGGACCCCCAGCCCCCCTCCCCAGCCTCTCCCAGCCTCAGCCCCTCTCTGGCCCGAGGGGGACAGGGCTGCTGCACGTGTGTGCTGAGGGCCAGCCACAGCAGGGACAGCACAGGGAGGCCACGGCACTAGGGTCGAAGGGTATGAAATGCAGGTAGGGCGAGCACACGGAGGCCCCTGCCCCCAGCGTCCAGCCCTTCCGTGAGCCTCTCCCCCCCCACCCCCCACCAGCTGGGCCCGGAGTGCCAAAGGGGCCGGAGGATGAGGGGTGGGGGGCCCTCAGCACCACGGCAGCTTCCCCGGCCTCCAGCCAGGTTCTAGGAAGAGCTCGGGGTGAGCCCGTGGCCGGTGCTGGGCCTCCCTCCCAGCCCGGCCTCGGGGCTGTGGCCGGCTCCCGGCTGGCCACAGCGGTGCTTCCCCCAGGGCCAGGCCCCACCGCAGGGACAGTGAGCCGAGAAGCTCTGTGGCTATAAATGTCAAGTGGCCAACCACGGACACCGCAGAGCCGCTGTGGGCTGGAGCCCGGGGCCCTGGAAGCCCGTGTCCCAGCCCCGTGTCCGGCACTGAGCAGGGCTGCCGGGCCCTGGAGGGAGGGAGGCCCGGGACCCAGCCTAACAGCCGGCCGGGGGCAGGACAAGGTGGGACATTGTGCAGCACTTTGCCCGCCCGTGGTGGGGGCCTCTGCACCCATCACCTCGTTTGATATCATCTTTGTGGAGCTGTGCTCTCCTGCAGGTCTGACCCCTGCCTGGGGCAGCTCCCGGTCACGGCCTCAGACCCATCTGGAGGCTGCCCGGGGCAGGGGCAGGGTGACCTTGGGGTGGACCTGGGGCCAGGAGAGGCAGCAATGATCGCCCCAAGCTCTCAGAAGGGTGGAGAGGTCCTCAGGATCCCTCATAGGCCAGGGGCACTGTGGCTCCCCCCGCCCCCACCCTGCAGCACCAGGTGGAGGGCAGGCCTGGCCAGAATGGTCTGGGAAACACACCCCTGCCCCACTGGAAGGAAGGGAAGGCTCTCCTCTAGCAGCCCTGCCCCACTGGACAGTCTGTCCCTGGCGTACCCCCGCCCATTAGGCGAGGGAATCGGCCAAGAAAGATCGCTCTCTGACCTGTCGCCTGCCCCACAGGAGAGCTCGGAGCTGCGCCCCTGGGTCTCTGGGGACACAGTATAAGGTGGGACTGGCCTGAGCAATCTCTCTCCTGTGTCCCTGGGCTGGACCCCGCCGGGAGGAGGGTGGACAAGCAGGGCTGGGAAGTTGGGGACGGAGACAGGGACGGGGCCCAGGCGGGACCTGCCCCAGCCCGAGGCCAATCCTGGGGCCCCATCCCGCCAGCAGCCTGCCCCAGACCCCGTGAGTCTGAGACTGGACAGAAGCTCACCACCGGAAACACTCACTGCTTCTCACTTACGGTGCACTTTGCACTCGACGGGAGGGCGTGGAGGGAGCTCGGATACACGGAAAAAGGGCGTCTTCGATGCAGAGGCCGCTCCTCATCTAGCTCATCTACAAACCCGTTCCGATTTACTCATTTCTCCAATTTAAAAACAGAATGAAGTCTTGAACGGCAACAGCCTGAGTCAAACTATATACTATGTGCCAGATGTGCCCCAACCTTCGGGCACACGGGAGTAAGAAACAGCCCACGTGCCCTGCCCTCCAGGAAAGAGCTGGAGAAGTAAACGCCCCGTCAGCGGAGGGTGGACGGCGCGGCAGAGAAAACTGCAGGACCCCATGGCCAGCGCGGGGCCGGCAGGGCGGCGGGGCTCGCCTGCCCGGGGAGCAGCCAGATCGGGTCCGTCCGCACTGCCCGGACGCCCGGCAACATGTGCAGCTGTTTCTCTGTCCCAGCGGGAGGGTGGAGGCAGCTGCCCTTGGCATCTGGTGAATAGAAGCCAGGAGCTGCTGAACATCCCACCGCAAAGAATTATTTGGTCCTAAGCATCAACAGCGCGGCGGCCCAGAAACCCTGGACGGGGAGGGAGAGAAGTAGAGAGATGATCCGAGAGGTAAATGCCCCCCAGGTTGCTTTTGGAGCTAGAGAAGCTGATTCCAAATTTTTTTTTAACTTTTTAATGTTTTTTATTTATTTTTGAGAGACAGAGAGAGCACGAGCAGGGGAGGGTCAGAGAGAGAATCCCAAGCAGGCTCCAGACTCTGAGCTGTCAGCACAGAGCCCAACACGGGGCTCGAACCCACAAACCATGAGATCATGACCTGAGCGGAAGTCGGACACTTAACCGACTGCCACCCAGGCACCCCACGATTCAGAAATTCTTATGGAGAAACTTGTGAGGATCACTAGGCCGGGGCTGAGGGAGATTACAGAGGAGAATAAGCAGAGAGTGACGAGCTTCACCAGACCTTAACATAGACTACGAACATTCCTATGCCCAATGACTGGTTTCCTGAATATATAAAGAGTTATTACAAATGAATAAAAAAAGACCTTTAAAAAAAACTTTTTTCATGTTTATTTATTTTGAGTTAGAGAGATAGTGAGCTAGAGAGGGACAGAGAGAGAGAAAGAGAGATTCCAAACCGGCTCTGTGCTGTCAGCACAGAACCCGATGTGGGGCTCAATCCCAAGAACCTGAGATCATGACCTGAGCCAAAATCAGGAGTCGGACGCACAATCGAGGCCCCCAAAAAAGGCCCCAAGAAAAGGCCTTTGAAAAAACTTTTGGGAAAAAAATGGGAAAAGAGAGTTCGCAAAAAAAAAAAAAAAAAAAAAAGACACAAATGGATTACAAACATGTGAAAAAGAATTGATGTTACTTGTTCTACGTAATTTAAAGAGATTAAAAATCAGGAACTAGTGTTCTGCAACGGTCACAATGGCAAGGACTGAGAAGTCTGATCACACACAGAGTTGCTGAGATGTGTGGGAATAAGGCCTCGCACCGTTTCTGAGAATATTACCTTCCGGCGCGGCCTCCTTGGGAAGCCGTGGGCAGGATCCGTCCCGGGTTTGAATACGCACTGGGCAGGCGGGTCCCGCAGAGGTGAGCGCGGACGCGTTTGTTACAGCAGCTACGTGCTGACAGCGGAGACTGCGCGGCTTGTCCGGAGGCTGCGCTCACCGCGAGCCGTGCCGAGGAGAAGTGAAAACACACGTCCACACACAGACTCGTGCAAAGACTGCCTCGGCTTTATTTGCAATAACCCCAAACGGGAACACCCCGAAGGCCCACCCAAGGCCGGCAGACAAACCGGAGCCCGTGCGCACAACACCACACGGCTCGGCAACACCAGCAAGAGGAAGGGACGGTCGGAAGCGCTCGGCTCAGTGAAGAGCGGCAGGCACGAGAAGCTGCTGCTCACGGTCCGTGTGCACGAAGTCCAAGGAGCAAAGCCAGCCGCGGTGAGGGAGGTCTGCGGGAACCGTGGCTGGCCGGGGGCGAGGGGCGGCTTCCTGGAAGGGGCCACGGGGGGGGGGGGGGCAGCGACGCCGCTTACAAGGTGTGGACAGCTGCTTACAGCACCGAGCTGTACGCTCAAGACCCGTGCAATTCACTGGATTTAATTTCACCTCAATTTAAAAACAAAATTAACCATTGAATGGAAAAACCTAAGAACAAGTCAAACATGATATGCCCTGAAATGGAACAATCTCCAAATAAATTAAGGGGACCGGCGGAGACGAGGACAGACAGTAGGCACAGGTGCCCCCGTGTGATGCAGAGCGCCAGCTCGCGTGTGCGGAGCGTTTCCGGAAGGATATGGAAAAGACTGTTAAACCCCTCTCTGGTGGGGCTGGAGGCCTCGAGGTCCACGGCGGAGGGACCTCTCAGTGCTGTTCTGTGCTGCTGGGATTCCTTGTGCCGTGGTGGTGTTAACGGTCTAAATTCAAAAGGCAGCCAAACGTCCCCGACTGGATAACGGCATCCTGAGACGCAAGTCTGGTGTTTCTGTGGAAGAGGGGCCGTAGGGCGGCCGGCCGGGGGGCAGCCTGCGTCGCCGAGGGTGGACGTGGGCGTCTGGACAAGCAGACCGGGGGAGGGAGAGCCTGGGTCCTGAATCAGGACACCAAGAGAAATTAACCGAACACTGGACCGAGAGGATTCCAGCCCGAGACGGTAAGGTTTCCGCCGACGAACATGAAAACAGGTCACGGCACAGGTGCCTTATCTGGTGGAAGTTTCCCTGGTGGGGGGAGGCACGGCTCCTCAGAGGCTGTGGGACCCGAGGGAGGACCACCCGGAAAGGGTCCTGAGCCACGAGTAGGACCCCAGACAGCCCTGTATTTGGTCCTTACTTCTACCCGGAGGGCAAGCCGGCAAGCAGCTCACTGAGCGTGTCTGCACTCACTTTGAGGAGTGGACCCCGTGGGGCTGAGCTCGGCCCCGCTCGGAGCCCAGAGCTGATGACTCACTGTCCACTGTCGGCCACTGCGAGAGGGGTGGTGGGGAGGGGGACGCCGGCTCGCTGGCCCAGCCATCAGGAGAGGCGGGGGCCTTTCCCTAAGGACGCTCTCAGCTCTGGGGGGCGGAGAAAGACCCCAGTGCTGGGCCCCGAGGACGTGGACCCGGGGCGATGCATGGGCCCCCACAGGGTCATGAGTCCCTGGCCACAGCACTGAGAGAGCCATCCCGGTCAGGACAGCGTGCTCCGAGGACCTCAGGCCCCAATGTCCAGTCAGGTGCCAAGGAGAGAGAACAAGGTCCCGGGTAAACCTCTTTACAAAACACGAGAGGCAAAGCATCGACAGGAAAGGGCCTGAGACGTCTTCCAGCAGGTGACGAAGACCGGACGGCAGCTGGGGTGGGGAGAGGGGAGCCATGGCCCTCGGGAAGGGCCCCTGGGGGGGTCAGAGCAGCAGGCCCTGTTCGTTCGCGGCCCAACAGCACCCCACCCTTCTGACAGCCCAGACGCTGTGGTGGGTGGAAATCTCTCGGCTTCAGGAAACATCGGCCGATTCCCCAGGCCCAGGAGAGGGGTCCTAACGACGCTCCAGTCGGCTGGCAGCCCCTGGAGGGGGACCTGGGGCCTTTGCGGGAAGCTCTGGCTTTCCCGCTAAGAGGGAAAGACGTGGCCGACCGCGCGCCCCCTTCTTCCCGCGTCCAGTACCAGGCCCACGGGGTCGGGCGGCATGGACGCGGGCCCGCGGCCACCAAGCTGGCACGGCCCGTCCCGGGGACAGCACACGCTGCCGTGACTCTGCAGCCAAGCGCAGCCCTGACGGGCACCGGCCGTGAACATGAGAGCGTCCGGCTTCGGGAGAGGTTGTGGGGAGGCAGCCTGTGGTCAGGGTCCTCAGCCCCCGCTCCAGAGAGCTGGAGCCCCCGCACCCCGGCCCGGCCCCCTGGACCTCGCTCACGACCACCCTCCGGGCGCGCGTCCCCCGCCGCACCGTCACCCCCACAGCGGCCGGCTCTGGCTCAGCCGTCCCAGCCCCGGCCAGTGGGCAGCCCTCGGGGCCCTCAGACGGGGGCACAGACACGTCCCCAGCAGGGACACCCTGGAGGGGCAGTGGGCCATCCTCTCGCTCTCTCCAAACAGACGCTTTGCTTCTTCGGATGCAGAGGCCCCACACTGCCCCGAGCCCCGCTCCAAGGGGGCAGCAGCAGCGGCCTCGCGGGGCTCTCTTCTCCGAGCTCCCCGCGGCCGGCGTCCTCAACAGGCCCCGGGGGGCCAAGGCCCTGCTCGGCTAGATGGGGGGCGGACATGAAGGTGGAGGGTCCGGACGGAGCCCTAACTGCCGCCACCTCGATTCGCAACTTTGACACCACTTGGCCCCTCGGAGCTCGTGTCCTCAAGAGACCACTGGGGGTGCCCCGGCCGTCTCATGGGGCTGCTGCGGGGAGCCGGGGACAGGAGGCGGGCGGCCCAGGAGGGCCGCACCCGGGAGCCTGGTCCCTGAGGTGTTTCCCTGAGTGGCACATCCTAAAGAATCGGATCCTCACGTGCTCAAGGAGGCTGGGGGCGGGGGTGGGGTCTGCCACGTGGCTTCCACTGGGTCCGAGGGTCCCCACGCGGCTCTGCAGCCCCTTCGGCCCAGGGACCACCCAGCACTGCTTATCCTCAGCTCCGTGGCCAGCAGGCCACAAACGCCAGTCTGGAACAGGGAGCTCAGGCTCAGGCGGGGGGAGCCTGCAGGGACCCTGCCCTTGGCCTTCAGCGGCTGTGTGCACTCGGGGCCCGCGGGTGCAGGAGGACCTGGGCCTCCACAGGGGGCCCCAGGAGCGCAGCTGCCACACTTGGAGTGTGGCCCCCACCGCATGGGGTATCAGGAAAAGCACCCCGCGGGCCAGGCTCACCCTGCGGAGCAGGTGCGCGGAGGCCCCGGCCTAGGACACGCGTATGTGCCCGGACAACAAGGGTGCACGGGAGGGCGGCGAGAGGGGCGGCGAGAGGGTCCCCGCGGTCCCCTGACGCGGAGCAGGCCAGCCGGCGGCGTGCTGCGGCGGACCGGGAGCCGGATTCCTCCCCCTTGGTGGAGGCACCCGCTCTGCCCGGTTCCAAGAGGCTCCGACCCCAGTGGCCATCCCTGGAGGGGCTGCCCCTTCCGAGTGGCAGGCAGGAGCGGGGAGCCTGGGCGAAGCTGGGAGAGCCAGGGGCCCCGAGGCGGTCTTCTCGCCTCCCGAGCTGGGTCCCCTTAGATGATGCCAGAGCCCAGCCTGGGGCCGGCTGGCAGCTGAGCGGGTACAGGAGCCCTTGCTCGGGTCCCTGTCCCTGGGGTGACGGCAGGCTGCCGGGGCCACCCCCTCTTCGCCCTGTGGACCCCCGTCCCCAGCTCTGCCTGGGGCCCCCAGGCTGGGTCTCTGTGGGGGTGTGGGCATCGCTGGATTGCTCCGGGGACCAAACCCCAAACCTGTGCTGGGAGGTGTGCTGGGAGGTTCGGGGGGTCCTCAGGAGGGCGGGGTGGCATGCCGGGCTGTGAGGCTCCCCCTAGGTCTCCGTATGCGTCACGTTAGCCCAGGCAGGGAAATGGTCCAAGTCAAATATGGCCCGTCCCCACGTGTTGACGGAGAGAAACACACAGAAGACTCCGATTATGTTCATCATGAATCCTGTTTTCACCTGGAAGAAGATGGGGCAGGGTCAGCACCTTCCGGGCGGGCCGGGCTGGTCTGCGGGGCCTCCCGTCCCTGGGCCGTGCTGTGCGCTCACCCCACCCCCAGACAGAGCGAGGTCGGGTCAGCAGGTGCCGTCAGCGCTCAGAGCCTCCAGGAACTGGGTGGGACAGGTGTGCCCTCCGTGCCGAGCCAGCACGGAGGACCCCACAAGGCCCAGCGGAGGGTCTGCGATCCTGGCGCCTTCGGCTTGGCCTCCCCCCATCACAGGTGACGGAGCCAAAGCAGAAACGAGGGGGTGCTCCTCTGTCTGCACCTGCGTCCAGGACATCGCTGCTCCCTGGCGGTGGCCTCTCCCCCGCCCCCGTCTCCTGAGTCTCAGCCCTGCACCGCCTGCCTGTCCTCGAGGGCTCCTGCTGGCCCTGGAAGCCCACACGGCCCGTGGGACCCCCGCCCTCACCCCCGCGGAGGGCTCATGGGGCCCCCAGGTGAGAGCTCCCACAGCCCACCAACCAGCCCCGGGAGCCGGAACCGGCTGGAAACGTGAGGACGTTTCAGAAAAGCAACAGCGCGCATCAGCACAGCCGCGGAGAGCCAGGCCGGACACACAGTGGGCGGCGCAGGGCGGTGTCACCCGGGGCACCCCGCCGATGTGAGCGAGGGGAGGCTGTGCGTTACCATGTCGGAAACCTTGAGGTGTCCGTAGGCAAACACGATGGCGTTGGGCGGGGTGGCCACGGGCAGCATGAAGGCGAAGGAGGCGCTCAGGGTGCACGGGAGCATGACGTACAGCGGGTTGAGGCCGATGGAGCGCGACTGGGGGAGAGACGCGCGCGGCACGGTCACACGGGCGGGGGACCGGCTCCCGGACCGTCTTTCTGACAAGCGCCCCCCTAACACACGCATCGTGTGCAGTGCCAGCCCTGGGCCGCCGTCCCGCGGCCCCTCCTCCCTTCACCGAGGGCCCGATCAGAGCCTCGCTGGGCCCTGAAGGCCAAGCTCACGGCCCCCCCTCGGGGAGGCCTGAACGCCCTCCTGGTGCACCCGGCACCCGCTTCTCGGCGCCAGAGGCTGTGTGGGCGCTTACACTGCACCGCATGTTGCCGTGTTCCTGCAGCCCACGTGTGCACGTGCTGTCTGTCCTGCCACGGACCCAGGAGCCGCCATCTTCTCACCCATGTACACACGTGTTCCTACACGTCTGGGATCATTTTGCACACGGAATTTGGCATCCATCTCTTCCTACCCTACAGCTTACAGTTCAGCCACATCTAACAGTGCCCGGCACAGAGCAGACGTGCGTTGAACGTTTGTTGAATGAATGAATGATGTAACTCACAATATTTTTTAGTGTCTGTCGAAATGAGCGATTCGCTGTGCAGATTTACGCACATGCGAGGACAGACGCATGTGCAACATCATCTCAGCAAACCACTCAGGAGACAACCGCACCCCGAGCCGATGGCCACAGAGGCAGCTGGTTAAATAAAATGTGCACACAACAGACAAGGGGAGAGTTTGGGCTGTGAAGCGCCGGCACGGGAGAACAGACGTGCGGTGCGGAACAGGACCAGGAGCGATGCCGCTGCTTTACAAAGAGTGAGTGTGTGTGTGTGTGTGTGTGTGTGTGTGTGACACATCCAGAAAAACAGCTAAGAAGTTAAGTAATAACAAAGGGGCGCCTGGGCGACTCAGTCGGTTGAGCGTCCGGCTTCGGCTCAGGCCATGATCCCATAGTTCATGGGTTCAAGCCCCACATCGGGCTCCATGCTGACAGCGCAGAGCCTGGACCCTGCTTCGGATTCTGTGTCTCCCTCTCTCTCTGACCCTGCCCTCTTCACACTCTGTCTCTCAAAAATAAATTAACATTTAAACGTTTAAAAAAAAAGAAATTAATAACAGAAACCGCCTCTTGGGAGGAGGCTGGGAGGCTGGGTCTGGCGTTACCGGACATTTATGAACCGTGTTTTAAGTACCACGTTTTCAACTCTGACTGCCCTTCAAAGCCGCGATCATTTCCCCAACCCCCTGCGGTTATGAAAGTATTTTTATAACGAGTGACTCCGTGGTGGGTTTTTCTGGAATAAACGCTCATGAGCCCCTGTGGCGATCCTCCTAAGACGCCTTCCCAGACACGGAAGTGCCGAGCGAAGGCGGGGGCAGACTCCAGGTTCCTGCGGCCCAACGGTCTCCGAAAGGCCACACCCCGGCACGTACCCTCTGGGAAGGGCTGAAGGGCCCAGGCAGCGCCCCTTCTGTTCCCTGCCCCCCCATCCTCATCTTGGACGAGCATGGCGTATGCACCCCACATGCCGCTAGGGGGTCCCCGCCTGCCCCCTCTCCTGAGCTGGGTGCTGAGGCAGGAGCTCGAGAGGCCTCAGAGGTGCCATGGGCTTCCTGCTTCTAGAAGAGCCGGCCACACCCTCCGGTGAAGACCTCCATGTGTGTGGCTCTGGGCTGGAGGTGGGAAAGCGGGGCCTTTCAGGGGGCGGGGGGCTCACCAGCGCTCGCGCTGCAGGCCGCTTAGGGGAGCGGAGTTCCAACACTTCCGTCCCCACCCGGAGCCGAAGGAGACGGCCACTGGGTGCCGGGGCAGCTGAGCGGGAACCTACTGACTTGCATCCTGAGCTCTCGGCTCAGACTCCTCACTCCAGGGCGACAAGCAGGCCTCTCCCAGGCTCAGGCCGGCGCCCGGGAGGACTTCCACAGCCCCCCTCTTACTGGCCCTCACCGCAGCTTGGACCCAGGTCCTCTGGCCGCTGGCCCTGCCTCCTGCCGCCCCACCCCGAGGCCGGGACCGCGGTGCGACAGGGTTGGAAGGCAACGTGAGGGATCCCGGCCGCTCCTCCCTGTGCCCTGCCCCCTTCCCAGGCCTGCGTGCTTGCCCAAAGCACAGGACCCCGCCTGCTGCCACACGCCCTGAACGCCCCCCCCCCAGACCCAGCCCCCCAGGTCTCTTCCTGGTGGCCGTGCTTTGGCACACCCCGGGGCTACATACTCGCCCCCAGGAGCCCGGCCCGCAAAGCCCATCTCCTCAGCTCGGAAACGAGCAGTCGCATGGACGACGCACTCCAGGGCCCGGTTCGTGCTGTGCACCTCGCACGCACAGAGGATCCAAGGACAGAGGGGTCCCGACGGCAGGCCCAGGGTCACCAGGGGCGCAGAGGCCCAGGCCTGTGAAGCGTGCTTGGCCTCTGTCCCTCCAGGGACCCAGGACCTGGTCCCAGGTTGACTGACAGCCTCCTGGGCTGCGGTGGCTATGGGTCCCCTCCCTGGCGGGTCACTCACCATGGAGGCGAAGATGGGCAGGAAGAGGGTCGTGGTGGCCACGTTGCTGGTGCACTCGGTGACCGTGGCGACAAGCAGGGACAGGATCACGGTGGTGGCTGCGGGGGGCACAGAGCGCAGGGGCTCCATCTGCCTCCCCATCCATTCCGACAGCCCCGAGGCCTGGGGAGCAGGGGAGGGCAGTCAGCCAGGGCTGCGCGCAGCCCTCCTGCACCTCTGACCCTCTCCCCGCACCGGAGCCACAGGCAGTTTCCATCAGGACACAATCTCGGTCCCCGTCCTCGCCCTGCTGGCTCCTAAATCGGTTTCCAGCCCACTGGTCTGTCTACTAAGTGACTTGTGGCCCAGAGTCACACCCCACGTGTCTCTGCCTGAACTCACTCTCTCTGGTCCAGAGTCTGCTCCCTGGGGCTCCCATATGCCTGCTGTCCACCCTGGGAAGCTGGGCACCACCCTGGGGTCCCTGTCCCCTTACTCCTTCTGCCCACGCAGCCACCAAGTCACCCAGAGCGCCCCATCGCCACCTCCTCTCAGCCCCCGGTAGTCCCCACGCTCAGGAGAGGGCGCTGAGCCAGAACCTGGGGGTCAGAGCAGGAGGCAGTCTCGGGGAGGGACCGGCTCACGGAGCCTCGTGTTCTGAGACCGAGTTCGAGGACGCAGGAGCACCTGCTGGATCTCCCTCGATGCCTCCCGTCCCAGTCTCCACTCGGCCACCTCGGGATGTCTTCCCAAGGGCAGGTCCCACCAAGTCACCGCGGCCTCCACCCTTCAGTGGCTGCCCACTGTCTTCAGATTACTCCACTTTATCGTGACCCTCAGGGAAGAGGCTGCCCCAGCCTCCCCTTCCGCTGCTCCCGCACTAGAAACTGCACCTCGTCCTCCACTCAAGTGTCCCTTCTTCCTGACACGCTTTCCCACACGTGCCCCCTCCGGGCTGCAAAGGCCTCAAAAGCAGGGACCTATATATGCATCTCCTCTGTAATGCTTGGGCGGGTCTCACAGGGATAAAGGGAATGTTTCATGAGTGAATGAATGAATGGATGGGTGGGGTGACCAGGTGGACGAGGGGACCAAAAGATTGTTCATCCAAGAGACATTCATGCGCTTGTGATGCACTGGGCTCCTGCAGCAGAAACAACACAGACCAGATATGTCTACGACATTCCGTTCCGGGATGGATGGATGGACGGACGTGTGTGTGTATGTATATGTACGTATATATGTATGAGTGGATGGAAGAATGGATGGACGGACAGATGGATGGAAGGGTAGACAGATGGACAGATGGAAGGATGGATGGACAGACATGAAGGAAGGATGAATGAGGGATGAACGCATGGATGCATGCATGCATGGATGAGGGACGGATGGATGGACAGATGGATGGATGGATACACAGATGGATGGATGGATGGGTGGGTGGATGAATGGACAGATGGATAGATAGAAGGGTATATAGATGGACAGATAGATGGATGATGGACCAAGGAATGGATGAACATATGGACAGATGGATGAATGGGTGGATAGATGGATGTACAGAGACAGTTAGATGGATGCATGGACGGATGGATGGATGAATGGATGAGGGGTAGATGGGACAGATGGACAGATAGAAGGATGGATGAATGGACAGATGGATGAATGGATAGATAGAAGGATGGATGGAAAGATGGACGGATGGGGGCACCTGGGTAGCTCAGTCAGTTAAGTGTCTGACTTTGGCTCAGGTCATGATCTCACAGTCTGTGGGTTCAAGTACCATGTCAGGCTCTGTGCTGACAGCTCAGAGCCTGGAGCCTGCTTCAGATTCTGTGTCTCCCTCTCTCTCTGCCCCTCCCTTGCTCACTCTCTGCCTCTTTCTCTCTCAAAATAAAATAAAGACATAAGATATATATATATAGAAAATTTTAAAAAAAGAAAGAAGGATGGAAGGAAGGATAGATGGAAGGATGGACGGACAGATGGGTGGATGGAAGGACGGAGGGGTGGAGGGTATCAGCACCAAGCTGGCTCATCTCTCCCTCAACCTGCTGGGGAAGGACAGAAGTAGGAGGTTCCATCTATGTTTTCTACGAAACACCAGTCCTCTCCTTCCAGGTGGCTACACTCCTGTCTAGGGGAAAATGTTTAAATGTCAACTGTATCAACTAAGAATTCATCCAACAGAGGGACCAGGTGTAGTGGTGGAAACAGTCTCAGGGACTTGAGAGAAAGACCCCCCCCCCGGCACAAATCGAAGCAGAGATGGGTGTTGCCAACCCCCCAGGGAGCCCCCGCCGCGACCCCCTGCCTCCCTCGGTCCCTTCTTCACTCATCGCTGCGCCTGCTTGCAGAGCGCCCGCTCTCCTCCCGGCACTGCTGGTGGTGCGGGCCTCCCCTGGGAAAGTCAGGGTCCCTGTCCTCCAGACACATGCAGTTACGTGGGGCAGACAGAGCCACAGAGCACAGCGCGGGGTGCAGGCCGAGGGACGCCTCAGTTCTCCGACGCCCCCGTGTGCAAGAGGGGCCCTGGCGGCGGGGACTTACCTCACAGCCTTTGGCCAGCGCGAAGCCGCCCCCCAGCAGCAGCACGATGCCCCAGGGCACCTTCTCCTGCGTCACCTTCCAGGTCAGCAGCGCGGGGGGATAAAAGGGAGTTTTCCTTTCTGAGAAGAAAAATAAAACACACACACACACAAGCCATGGCGGCATTGGGCAGCAGAAGAGATCGAATCCAGGACAGCGAAAGCCTGTGGGGCCACGGACACCCTCCCATAAACACAAGTCCGCTGACGCTCACGACGAACACCACACCCACTGCTGGTGAAGATGCGGTAGGACTGTCACCCCCGGGGGCACACAGTTTTGAAAGGCCATTCGGCCTACGTACTCTTCTAACAATACCACTCCCGGGAGTTTATCCTAAAGAAGAAACACCTCTACACCTGAAGACGCTAATTGATAATAACGAGAAATTCAAAACAGCCAGAACGTTCTGGGACAGACAGCGCCGCCCCTCGAGGCGCGATGACGCTGTAACTGAGAAAATGCACCCCAGGCCCGTGTCGTCAACAGGAAGTGCTCACGCTGCGAACACACACGAACCCCAACAACTGAGACGGGGAGTCCGAGCAGCCCATGTGACGCACACGCATCCTAGCAAAGACCGCAAGAGAAAAGCAAAACCACACGGAGGGCCTGCGGAAAACCGGAAGCGCGGCTCTGTCCCTGTAGAGGCACTGATGCGATTTCAAGCGTCTGAAGGGCAGAGACTGCGCCAAACGGTCCCCAGGGAAGCGTGCCCAACGCTCCCGGGAGCCTTACCCTCCTCCGTCTGGCTGCGGAAGGTGAACTGGGGCCTCTGCGAAGGCACTACGAACAGCAAGGTGGCCACGAGGATGGCCACGGTGGCGTCAGACACGTACCTAGCGGGGAGAGCACACAGACGTGCGTGCTCAGTGTCGGGGCCACCGCCGCTGAACGAGCCCGCTGTGTGTCTAAGGCTCGGCTGAGCCTGAGGACTGGAGCCCTAAGGGCTGTGCAGATGGAACCCCAGCTGGACACCAGGATGGCCGCATCCGGCCCAGCGCTGCCCCCAGCGGGGTGGCCCTCGGCCACTGGCTTCCCTCTTGGTCTTCGTGGCTCCGTGGATGACTGTTGTGACCTCTACTCATCAAACTCTCTACAACTCTGGGTTCACCAGGGAGCCCACAAGGACTTTGGCGATGACTCAAGAGGCCTCAAACGCAGCAGGTGGCCCCAGGCCCGCATCGCCCGCCTTGTCTAGGGCACGGGTGTTTCTCAACCTTGCTTCCTTCCGGCCACAGAGAAGCCCAACCTGGAGGGAGGCAGCTCACACCCTCCAGGCCAAAGAGGCCCTGGACCCCAGATGCCATCTGCCTTCAGAGGGAGAAAGATGGCAGAACAGGACTTCGGACGCTAGAGCCCCAGGCTCAGCAAATCTCTGTCTGCCGTAACCTGGGCACCCTGCAGGCCGGCGGGCACCGTGTGCAGAACAGCGGGATGTGACTCACTTGGTCTCGCCCTCCTCCCAGGCCAGCGACCCCCAGCCGGGCATGAAGCCGGGGTCCCGGGAGAACCACAGGCCGACCATCAGGAGGAAGCAGACCAGGACGTTGGCCTCGGCGAAGGAGAAGGGCCCCAGCTTCCTGTACTCCTGCCGCAGCACCTCGTATGCGGCCTTCTCGTGCTCCCCGCTCTCCAGCCCGCAGCTCCAGGACGCCTTAAGGCTAGAGGGCGCAGAGACGGCAGGTGGTGAGGGCGGTCTGACAGTGAAGCGGTGCTGCCCGTCGCCCACGGTGGCCCTGCGCAAGCCCCTGCCCCAAGGCTGTGTCCATCACCCGCTCGCCCTCCCTCGGGACCTCCCCCGGGGGTGCTGGCGTGAGGGATCAGGAGGAGGAGGGATCCCCAGGAGGTGTGAGGGTGCCTCAGCCGTGGAAGGGGCCGGCAGGGCCACAGGGCCCAGGATGCAGGCCCAGGGACTCTCTGGGCATTCCAGGTGCTAGGCGAGGCCAATGGGACTGTCTCCGAAGAGGCCTCCCTGAGTGAGCCCCTCCTGACCCCTGGGGCACACTTCATAGGAGGGCAGGGGTGCGCAGAACCAGTGCCAAGGGCCAGTCTGTGAACCGTTCTCATGACGCCGGCCCCCAGGAAAAGGGGCTCAGCTGCCCGGCCTGTGTCTGGTGCATATGTCCCGACACTGACTCCACAGTGGCTGCAGACAAGAACTCCCTCGAGCAGGTGGGTGTCAGGTGCTGGCCCCCAGCAGGTGCCACTACACCTCCCGGACCCCTTCCCTGACACGAAGCCTTGCACTCCTGGCTCAGGGCGAATCCGATCTGGTGGCTGTTGGCCTGACACCAGACGCGGCTGGTGGATCAGATTGGCCCAAAGGAGCCCCGGGCTGGGGTGCGGTGTCCTGCAGAACGGACAACACAGTGCTCATGACCCGAGTCCGCCCTACAGAGCCGGGGTGGGGGGGTGACAGGCCCCCAGGCCTCCAAGGGCCTCGCCATGACAGGTGTCCAGAGGAGCCCCCACCCCTGACCCAGGGGATAGCCTGGTTAGGAGAGCTGGGTCTGACCCAGCTGCCATGTCCTGTCAGTGCTGGGGGCCTGTGGCCCCTGTGGCTGCACGTGAACTTGTGAATCAGGAAGGCAGCTTCCTGGACAAGTTTCCTGAGGCTGGGGTTGCTCCCCACGACTGTCCAGATGAGGGACCCGGGTGAGGACACCAAAGAGGCAGGTGCTACCCCAGGTCTGGTGAGGGCATCCAGGAGCCCTGGAACATTCCAGGCACGGCCTGGCAGGAGGACACCCCTGCCGCTCCCATCATTTGAGCTGAGTGTGACAAGCTGTCCCAGCCGGGCTCCTGGGAGCTGCCCACCCACCAGGCTCCACGTCGGGTCAGCAAGGGCCACTGAGTCGGAGCCGTGGCCAGCAGCGTGGACGCGGCTGCCCTGAACGCAGACACGGGCGGACTCCCTCATCAGAAGGGCGGCAGGGGCCGCAGCTAGGGTTCCTGAGGTGAGACCCCCGAGGCTGGCAGTGCCCCTGTGGCCTTGGGGCCAGCCCAGCGCCCCCTGCTCGCTCTGCCGGGAGGTCAGTGGGCCCCGGGGCCTTAGGGAAGCCCCCCAGCTCACACTGGTGCCCCTGCCGCCAGGGTGTGCTGGGCCTCACTCACGGCCGGCCATCAAGGGCAGTGACCCTCAGCCTCCCTAAGAGGGGCTCTTGTGGACCCGGCTGGTGCCCCCCACGCTTGCATGTTGAAGCCCTAACCCCCAGTGTGACAGCATCAGAGGACGACCCCTTTGGCGGTAACTGGGATCAGAAGAGGTCTTGAGGCTGGCCCCAAGGGGTCTGAGGGGCACAGACCAGTTCTGGAAGCAGGGGATAGAGAGAACCCCTTACCCCCACCTCCCCCAGACCCTCGAGGAGCTCAGGCTATGGCTATGGGAGTGGCCCCGCCAGCGACCTCGGAACGGTGAGCAACTCTTCCCAAATGGAGTGGGGGTAGCGAAAGTTGAGACAACAGAGGAGGGAAGAGAGGAACAGAGGGCTTGTGCAGAGGCCTGACCAGCAGCTCCCCCCCACCCCGCTCCGGGCCCGACGGGGGTCGTGGGGGGCTGGAGCAATGGCCAGGGCCACACAGGAAGAACTCTCAGATGCCTGCGTGGAGGCGGGGAACTCCAGCTCCCCTGAACCTCCTGTGGACGCACCAGACCCGCTCACCGGAACCGCGTGTGGACGCACCGGGCCCGCCCACCAGAACCTCGTCCCAGCGGAACCTTGGGTCGATGCCCCGGACCCGCTCACCTGAACCTCGTCGGCACTAGACCTGCCCACCAGAACCTCCTGTGGACGCACCGGGCCCGCCCACCGGAACCTCGTCCCACCGGACCCTCGTGTAGATGCCCCGGACCCGCTCACCTGAACCTCGTGGAGACGCACCAGACCCACTCACCGGAACCGCGTGTGGATGCACTGGACCCACCCACCGGAACCGCGTGTGGACGTACCAGACCACCCACCAGAACCCCGTGGAGACACACGGGACCCGCCCACCGGAACCTCGTGTGGACACACCGGACCCGCCCGCCTGAACCTCGTGGAGACGCTCCAGACCAGCCCACCAGAACCGCGTGTGCACACACCGGACCCGCCCACCAGAACCGCGTGTGCACGCACCAGACCGCCCACCGGAACCTCGTGTGGACACACCAGACCCGCCCACCTGAACCTCATGGAGCCACACCAGCCCAGCCCACCAGAACCGTGTGTGCATGCACCGGACCCGCCCACCAGAACCGCGTGTGGACGCAGCGGACCCACCCACCGGAACCTCATCCCACCGGACCTTCGTGTAGATGCCCCGGAACCGCTCACCTGAACCTGGTTCAGACGCACCGGACCCGCCCGCCGGAAGCTCATGCGGACGCACCGGACCGCTCACCTGAACCTCATGTAGACGCACCAGAGCCAGAGCCAGGCCAGCAAGAGCATCACCAGCATGTTGGGAAAGGCAAACCCAAACCAGGAGGCGAAGTTCACTAGGTCTTTGCTGTCAGGAAACAACCTGAAGGAGCAGACGCTGAGCTGTGCACGGCGGCCCCCAGGGTGGATGCAGAGACAGGGCCCCACGCCCCCCTGAGCTCCGGCCACCCCAGGCCCTCGCCACACATAGAACAAGCCTGGGGGGAGGCTGACGGACCTGCCTGTGGGTCCAGCCTCCCCCCTCCCCCCCCCAGGGACCTCGAAAAAGTCAGGGCTGGCCAACAGCTTCAGGGCTCCACAGATGACGTAAGGGGGGGGGCCCTGGGAAAGCCACTCTCCCAAGCTTCCTGGGGCTGGAGGAGGGTCATTTCCACGGCCGGCTGCCCTCTGCTCCCCATCCCCCACCCCCAAGCACCGGGTCCCTTAAGCACAGCCGTTCCCACTCAGCTGGGCAGTTGCTAGAGGACCTCTAAGGACCTCAGCCGTCCGCGTGCTGGGCTCCTTGCCGCCTCCCAGCCGTCCTGCCTGCCTGGTCCCGGGCTCTCTGCGTGCGTCCCCTCGAGCTCGCCCCAGTTAATGCATTTACGAGATCTTCCTGGAACCTTCCATCGGCATCAGGGCCCCATGGGGCGGACGGCCCCTCACTCTGAGATTCCGGCCCCATCTGCACAAGCATCTCTATGCCTAACCGTTCCGGTAGGGCACCACCGTTCACGGCCGAGGTCATCGGGCCAGCTGTGAACGGGTGTCTGTGTCTAATTTCTACAAGTTGTGAGGGGGGACCAGCGCCTCGCCAGGCTGTCATTTCCCTCAACTTCAGCTTGGTGCTCTGCACATTCCTGTCTGAGCAAGAGGCCGGGGAAGAGGGGCAGGGCTCACCCCGGAGCAGAAGACAATGGGGCCCCAGGCAGGTGTAGGGCTGCCCGGCCCCGGCCCCGGGCCCCAGCCAAGCAGGGAGGAGAGCTGGGGGTCCCAGCCCCGGGGCCCTCCTCGCATCCCCAGAAGGCAGGCCTGTGACTCACTCGTGCATCTGGCCCAGGAGCACCACGTTGGGCCCGGTCCCTGTCAGCGTGGCGGTGCCTCCGATGCTGGCCGCATAGCACACGCACAGGGTCATGGCCTTCTGCACGTGCCTCCACCTGCGGTCGGCCAGCAGCCCCTCCGGGGGCCCTTCACAGGTCACCTGGCTCCCTGTGGGGGGCACCCCGTGGCTGAGCCCCTGCCCTGGTCCCGGCCCTCTGTGGTCTGCCTCCACCTCCTTCCGGGCCCTCAGCTCTACATGAATCCAGTGGCTTTATGCATCCTTCTCTCTTGCTGCCCTGTCCCTGCTCAGGCTGCTCTCTCCGCTGGGGCACGGGGACAGGAGCCCAAATCCACCTCAGAGACCCTCTCCCCCCAGAGGCCTGTCCCTCTCCCTTGCTCCCTCAGCACCCGGCTAAGGTATCCCTGGGTCAGAGAAGCCATGCCAGGGGCCCCTCCACCTGGCCTGTTGGGCCCTGCCGTCCCCGGAATCGGGCCCAGGACCCGGCGACGAGGCCATCAGTCCCCCGAGTGGAGCCCCAGGGACACGCAGTGAACACGGCCGAGAATAAACGAAGACAGGCGTTCCTTGACCTCCCCGAGCCTGGGGCCTGGCAGGGACGCCAAGGAGGGACCTCCACCTGACATGTGGGGGCAGAGGCCCCTGAGCAGGAGCAGGTGCAGGCAGGGGTGAGGGCGCCCGGGCTGGGGGCTCACCTGGCAGCTGGCCGGCCTTGCCCTTCTCTGCCAGCTCCAGGGACCCCAGGCCGGCCTCAGCGGTGCTGGCGGCCTCCATCTGCTGCAGCATGGCCTCCACGATGGGCACCATCATGGCCGTGGTCGCCGTGTTGCTGACCCACATGGAGAGAAAGGCCGTGATGCCCATGAAGCCCAGCATCAGCCTGCAGCAGGGTGGGGGCGGGAGGGAAGCCACAGTTCCCCCAGTGCCTCGAGAGCAAGTGGGCGCGGGGCTGGGGCGCAGAAGCCAGTGCCAGACTGGGCGGCGCAGGGGTCATGGCTGTGGCGCCTCCCCCCTTCCCACTCCCCACGGACATTCTGGCGCCCCTGTGCCAGCTATGGGGTCACCGAGAGGCCTTAGACCGGTCATGGTTGTGCGGGGCTCCCACCCAGCCAGCTCCCCCCGCCCCCCACCCATGCATTAGGTCCCCTCCACTCAGCAGTAGACCAGGACCACAGACTGGAAATATGCTCCCTTCACTGGTAAACCCCATCTCCCCAGACTGGCCCCTTGAGGCCTTGAGAACCCGCCGGCCGGCAGCCTTCTCTGTGGTGTTCAGCTCGCGGCCGCCAGGCCTGAGCGCACCCCTCCACCCGCCCTCCCTCGGACGCTGGTCTCCGGCTGGATGGGGAGGAACGTCCCCCCATCCGCTCCCCACTTCAACCGTGAGCAGGGAAGGGTCTGACTCTTCTCCGCGGCTCTGGGGCCGGGAGCGCGAGCTCTCGCGGGAGCCGGCTGAAACGGACCCAGCTGCCCGGGGTCTCCGTGCTCCTGCCGTCCAGGCCTCTCCCCCAGATCGCTGACCGACCTGAGGAAGGATCGAGGGCCGCACTGCACCAAGTTCAGGTTCAACAGGTGTCCATGCAGGTGGGCCTTGAGGACCCACAGGAGCCGAGGCCGGGAGGCGGCCCCGGTCTGCGTGAACAAAGGACATGGCGCTTCAAGGCCCCCCCAGGGCTCCACACAAAGGTCTCCCCCAGGACAGCAGCGCTGTGGACGGCCGGAGGGAGGAGCCAGGGGCAGGAGGAGCGGAGAAGAGGGTGGCCTTCGGGATTTAGAAGGCAGTTTGCGGCACACTCCAGGAGGCCCACCACTCACGGAGAAGCTGCCCACTCCAAGGACCCTGAGAATTCTAGAATTCAAGCCTCCAGACTACGCAGGGGCTCTGCATTCGGCCCCGTAGACCATCCCTGCTGACGCTCATGCCGCGGCGCGTAACGGATTGGGGGGCCGGGGTCTGAGCGCCCCGCACCGCCCTGGCACACAGACTCCCCAGGAGGGGTCTGCGGGGGATTCACCGCCGGCTGCCTCTGGAGGCCGGGCTAGGGACCCGCCTTCGCGAGGGAGCCTGGGAGAAAGGTGCAGCCTGGGTCCCCAGTTAGAGGCTCTGGCCGGTCCCGTCCCTGTGTGGCCGTCAGCAGAGTCGGTAGCCCGAGGACAAGGTGGCAGCTGCTGTGGTCAGGGTAGTAAACCGTTCTGCCCGCCCAGGGTCTGCAGATCCTCTCACTATGTGAGGGGGTCCCGCTCACGTCAGCCCCGCGGCAGGACGTGGCCTGTGGCCGGTAGGGGGGGGCCTTGCATTGGGCACTGAGTGACGACGGGGAGATGACACAAGGCTTCTCTGCAGGGCGGGAGGGGGCACACATGCCAGCCTTGGAGGGACGGCCTGTTTCCTCTTGGGCTGGGTGGTTGAGCCCATTTCCTGCCTTCCTCACAAACCCCCTACGGGTGTCAGGCAGGGCTTGATCAAGTCTCCACCTGCCTTGTCCCTGTGGGACCGGTGATCCCTCCCCCTGGTCTTCTGAACATACAGTGGCCTTCTCAGCCCAGTCTTCTCTGCATCCAGAGGACCCTTACCCACGGCTGCTCACACACCTCACCCAGGGGTCCACCTGCCTGCCAAGCCCTGGCCTGCGGGCCACCTGGTCTGTACCACATCCCGCCCCGTCCCCGGGGCTGTGTGGAGCCCCGTGCCGAGAGAGGAGGCGCTCACTGTGCTGGCCTGGCCCCCACCCAGAGGAGCGTGCGCAGGGCTATCCTCTTGTGCAGATTCCAGCGCTCCACGGCCACGGCCATGATGAGGCCACCCAGGAACAGCATGTTGGTGTCCTTCATGTACTGGACACACACCTGGAGGACAGCACGGGGCCCGTCAGCGCTGCCGCGGCCACACTGCTGGAGCCCGGGGCCGCCCTGCCCCTGAGACAGGCCAGCGGACCGGGCTGCCCGTAGCGGGGGTGGAAGGTCAGGAGGTCAGGGCCCCCGGGGGGTGCTCACCTGCTTGGAGTCCAGAATCTTCAAGAGTGGGAACAGCAAGGCAGGCATGAGGGAGGTGACGGCCAGGGGGATGACCTCCGTGCACCAGTACACGGCCATGAGGAGGATGACATAGGCACACCTGACGAACTGAAGGGACAGCCCTGAGGCCTCGGCACACCGGCGCCTCCTTCCCCCGCTGGGGTGCGGGGTGGCCTCAGGCACGGCCAGAACAGGGCGTTGGAGTCAGAGGGCATGCCCTCAGGCCACCCTGCCCACACGGCCTCCCTGGCCCAGGACCTGAGGGGGACCCTGGGCCTGGCATCAAGGGACTCGCGCCCCTGCCTCCCAGCTGTGGTCCTGGGCAAGCCCCTGCACCTGCACAGGACGAAGTAAGAGAGGAGGGTGTAAAAGAAGACCGGAGGGGGGAA
>PISW01012126.1:0-34888 GCA_004023785.1 Mungos mungo
TGAGGAGGAGCTGGGACTGAGCTGTCCACTGAGAATGCAGAATTCCGGAAGCCTGTTTGGTTTGAAGAATTTTCTGAATTTTAGCATTATCCTTCTTAGAAGAATCAATGGATATGGCCACTTCTGCCTTTAAGCAGATACTCATCTTAACATGTTAGCATCTCCAATTTAAAACTAATCTGCCTAGAAGGACAGACACCATATGTTTTCACTCATAAATGTAACAGGAGAAACTTAGCAAAGGACGATGGGGGAGTGGAAGTGGGAAAAATAGTTGGGAAGAGGAAGGGAGGCAAACCATGAGAGACTTGAATACTGAGAACAAACTGAGGGCTGACGGGGAAGGGGGAGAGGGGAATGAGGGTGATGGGCATGGAGGATGAGCACTGGGTGTTATATGGAAACCAACTTGACAATAAACTATAAAAGAAAAAAAATAAATAAAATACAACTAATCTGCCTGGACTAATCTCCTGGAAGGTGTTACTTACTCCTTTATTTGTGGGGTAGCTACAGTCTCCCCACTGAACAGAGATCTCTGGTTTGTCACCAGACTGAGGTCTTTCTCTCCTTGATTGTGCCTGACCATCTCCAGGACAGGACTAAGTCTTTCTTCTCCACATGTCCTCCCATGCAGAGCACTTTCCCTCCATGCCAGCTCTCTGGCTGTGCAGGTCTGGACCATTGTCATTGCCTATCACTTTATTCCCCAGATGGAAAGTCCCAGCAGTCCCAGGCCCAGAATGGGGGGGGGGGGTCAGAAGCCAGAGCTGGTGAACGCAGATATTGACGCAATCAAACCCCAAGTGAGAGTTCTTCAAAGCTCCAGTGAAGTGTTCTCTCAGCACCAGCAGGTGGGAAATGAGGAGCATTGGGTTTGGGAACAAAGATGAAATGAACTTATGACAAGTTCTGGCTCAAGGAACATATCTAGAAACTCCAGGTTTCCTTCTCCTCCATCCTCACTGCTAGTAAGAAGTAAGATCCCCGTTATCACACAAATTATCACACAAAGGCAGGGATAAATCATTCCCTCTCACCTGCAGCCCTTCAGACATGAAAGATTCGTGTTGCATAAGAGAAACACAGTCTCCTCTGTTATTTATGAGTGTGGTACATAAAGACAATGACAGAACTGGGCAAACAGGCTGGAAGTAGGGCCTTTCTCTAGTTCTATGGCCTTGTCTAGAGCCAGATGCAACTGTAAAGAGGAGGGTCACATGTAATGATTAAATGATGACAGACGCTGAGTCTAGCCTTTACAATGGCTGTACAGAAGTAGTGCCAAGAATGGAGCACCCACGGGCCAACTGTACTGGAAACCTGGGAGAGTCACCAGTGAGCTCAGAGAGAGAGAGCCACGAAACTCCCTCCACAGCACTTATTAAGAGGGAGACTGCAGAGTTTTCTTCCTGAGTCAACTCTGGTAGCAGAAAGGACAACAACTGGAGGCCAGGACTCTGGGGTCTAGCCCCAGCTGTTCCACTAACTAGCAGCGGCCATGAACAAGCCACTGAACCTTTCTGAGATTCAGGCTGTTTCTCTGAAAAAGGCAGGGATGACATTAGGCATGGTGAATAACACACACACTTTTACCTCCATTCTGCCATCGATAAAGGCTGCTGTTCAACCACATCGCTTATTAGAATTTTTTTCTACAGCATTCTGGGCAGACCCTTCCAAAAGAGTTGGTACACAAGCCAAAATCTTATTTTTCTTCAAGTGAATAATCTCTACAGTCCCTTCTAGCTCCTACATTGAAGGTTCAGACTTTCCAAGTAGGAGATAACCATTTTTTCCTGATTTAGCAATAGCTCACTCAAAAAAAAAAAAAAAAAAGGAAAAGGGAAAGGAAAATTTGGGATCATATACACTCCTATATGAAATATGCTCCACCCAGGGGTTGAGTAGAGTCTTCCTGAGGTTACCTCATCCTTCCTTCTGTGCTAGACATTCTTGTGTTTGAGCTTTGCCATCTGTCAGCTCACCCAGCATGACAGTACCAGACTAGAGCTCCCTTTTATCCCAAATAGCCCATACTTCACAGCTTAATATTTTGCATCAAGAAATCTACAAGGAGGGGAATGATCTCAGGTCACTAAAAACCAAGATGAGAGAAGGCACTGAATGATTCTATCTGATGCTTACCAAAGCTAACCAGATTTTCGATGCTCATCCTTGGCAGGAAAGCAATCACACAAACAGTACCAGGATGGGGCCAGCTTCAGAAATCCAGGTGGAGGAACACCGGGGTGGCTTAGTTGGTTAAGCATCTGACTTCAGCTCAGGTTATGATCTCATAGGTCAGCCTGTGAGTTCAAGCCCCGGGTCAGTCCCGGAACTTGATTCTCTCTGCCCCTTCT
Organism: Mungos mungo; assembly: GCA_004023785.1. Classification (NCBI taxonomy): domain Eukaryota; kingdom Metazoa; phylum Chordata; class Mammalia; order Carnivora; family Herpestidae; genus Mungos; species Mungos mungo. Next base: position 2,364 of record PISW01012126.1, read on the forward strand.
TCCCCCACCCACCCACGGTTACTTTCTCTCTCTCACAAAGAAAAAAAATGCAGGTGGAAGCAACTGTGTTTTATTGAAGGAAGCCATGAAGTGGTTAACAGGGGGCCCACCACACCCCTCAGACCATGCAAGGGGAAGCCCTGGGCAGGGAAGGATTTGTGTATTGGAGAGGAGCTCGAACTTGAGTTATTTCCTTCCGGGCAGGTAGAAGAAGCAGGGGTCACAGTGGCGAGGGGGGCATCTTGCTGCTCCGGCCTCAGGTGGAGACCTAAACAGAATTGTCAAAGTGGACTGGCACGTATGGTTCCCCCTCACAGGCCACAATGATGTATTTCTCTTTCTGGGCGGTCTGGTATGTACATCTGGGGTATTTGGAGCCACGCTTCAGGCGGCAGTCAGTGATGTTCATCTTGGAGACGCTCTGGTGGCAGTTGGGCTGCCCATTCTTGCAGGTGACATTTCCCTGGAGGCAGACAGCCTGGACATCTGCCAGAGGCTCATGTACGAAGGTATTCACCGGCTTGCACCATCCGTCTGTCATATTCCGGCGCTTCATCATTTCGTTGCAGTAGTTGGGGCTGCTGCTGGTGGTGCCCGAGTCCATATGCTGCCGCTGGAACTTCATGACCCGGGATTCCTTGCCCAGAGAGGTCTGGACACACCCCAGCACCAGCAGTACCAAGACCAGAAGTGGGAACAGGATGAAGAACCTTTCCTGAGCCATGGCGGTCTCACTCCCCTGGGAGAGCCTAGCTGGGAACAAGAGAGAAGAGAGAACGCGCTGCCTAAGAAAGAGTACCCCAGCTCCTACCTGTGGCCTCTCTGGCTCACAGTCTCCCTGTGGGTCAGCCAGAAAGCTATCCCTCCCTCTGCACAATCTTCCAAGTAACAACACACTCACATACACTGTTCGCCTGCCAGCTAGAGAGAGGTGGTCTTCCCCTCTGGGTGGTGACCTTGAAAGTGATCCCAAGTCCTGCAGTTCTGTGCCTGAATACTAGGGAGTTTTAAATTTAAAATCCATCTATACTCAGTACTCAAGCGGCTCATTAGAAAATCATTTTGAATAAACCATGAGCTAAATTGCATCCCTGAGATACCACCAGGACATCCAGGATCATGACTGACAGAGCCCTGTTGTTTTCCAAAACAAGGAACAGCCCAGTGGCTAACACTGGCATCACAAAAAGATGCCATTGTATTCCAAAAAGAGATGCTTGTGTCCCCCAGCTGGGGTGGGGGGTGGGGTCCTGCTGTCCTTTGGCAGCCCCATTCATTGGTTGTCTGCAGCTCCTATGCTCCATCCTGCTATTTGCCTAACCCAAGCTTTCTGGGTGCTATCCTCGCCCACCCTGATCCCTCTTCTCCAACCCTTAAGCAGAAGGAGTCCCTGAGACCACCTCTTGGGCCACTGACCTGGGTCTCTAGCTTCGTCTCTAGGTGAGAGCAGAAGGCGAGTTTCTGCAATCCCTGGATCTGTGGGGTATGAATTTTATACAGACTACAAAGGGGCTTGGCTTCCAAGAAAAGAAGGGTGGGAGGAGCATCTTGCATTCAGTCCATAGGGAAACAAGGACGTTGGGAGAAAGGGGTGAGGAATCAGCCACCCTGTTTTTAGCACTGCTGGGAAGGATGAGTCTTTGCCTATAGGAACCTTCTTACCATGTGAATCTCATGGGTCTGCTGGTTAACAAGGAACTGCATAGAAAGTCACCACAGCACTGATGCCTGAACTCCAGCAAAGTCCTAGTAATTTGGGGGCCATTTTCACCAAATAGCCCTCAGCATTTAACAGAGGACACATAAACATGTGATCACCAGAGTAGGAGATCACCAGAGTAGGAGGGAAATGAAGGTCCTCTCTCTCCCCAGGGGTCCTGGAGCAGCTGGAATTCCTTCTGCGGGGAGGGAGGTGAGGTGTCTAGCTGGAGGCTTCACAGATCTGGGGGCGATGAGGTAGCGCCCGCCTGTGACCTTGCCCGGTGTGGCCACTGCATCTCACCTGGGTGCGGAAGGTGAGTGTGCAGGTGGTCCGCACCTACAGCGACCGCTCCTGTATGGTCAGAGTTGAGGAGAGGAACCAAAGCTAAACCAAAACCCCAAATCCCTGTTGGAGAAAAAAATAGAGAATGCCATATTCTTTCTCCTTTTTCAGTTTATTTTTTAAATTTATATCCAAGTTAGTTAGCATATAGTGCAACAGTGATTTCAGGAGTAGATTCCTTAAAGCCCCTTACTCATTTAGCCCATCCCCCCTCCCACAACCCCTCCAGTAACCCTTTGTTTGTTCTCTGTATTTAAGAGTCCCTTATGTTTTGTCCCCCTCCCAGTTTTTATATTATTTTTGCTTCCCTTCCTTTATGTTCATCTGTCTTAAAGTCCTCATATGAGTGAAATCATATGATATTTGTCTTTCTCTGACTGACTAATTTTACTTGGTGCTGCTGGCGCTGGGGACATGATACCTTCTAGTTCCATCCATATAGTTGCAAATGGCAGGATTTCATTCTTTCTGATTGCCAAGTAACACTCCATTGTGTATATAAATACATACCACATCTTCTTTATCCATTCATTTGTCGATGGACATTTGGGTTCTTTCCATACTTTGGGTATTGTTGATAGTGCTGCTATAAACATTGGGGTGCATGTTCCCCTGTGAAACAGCACACCTGTATCCCTTGGATAAATACCTAGTAGTGCAATTGCTGGGTCAAAGGAGAACGCCATATTCCTTGACAGTAGAGAATTCTGCCAACCAAGAAAAAAAGGCAAAACTGAAGAAGAATAAAGGCCTTTATTGGGGGGTTGAGGGGTCTCAGGACTGCAGTTTGGGGAGCACAGATTCCAGAGTGCCCAGAAAGGTGTTCTGCCTGCACAGGAAGAGTGCGGGTTTTCATGAGAAAGAGGTGGGGGGAGGGGGCAATTACCTGACTTGTATAAGGGAGAAGGAAAAACGTGGTTGGCACTAACGGACTGAGCCATGCATATTTACACTTTAACTAACTGACTTGTTGGTGTTATCAAGCACACTCTTCCTGATAGGCTTTAATTAATTACTCTGTCATCAGAAAGTCCACACTGACAGGTTTATGATCCAGATGCCAGGTGGCCTGCTGACTTTGTAAGCAACTGCTTATAAAACAATTACTGTGCCTGGCCCAGTTCAAAAGGTCTTTTTGCCCAGTTCAGAAGTTCATTAGAAAAGAAAATGGAATTTCAAGATGGATTCTGTCATGTCTAGAAATTTTATATAACTTCACATCTCCTAAAAAGGGACCTGTTTTTGCTGGGTGATCATTCTTGTAGAGTGAAAAAAATAAACATTCCTTCCAACTGTCTTGGTCCAAATTCTGACTCAGCATCTTACAAGCTGGGCAAGTTACTGAACTGAATTTATTTCTCTATTCCTCTGTTTCTTCATCTCTGAAATGGGGATGATGATATGTGTGTCTTAGATTTGTTATGAGAACAAAATAAGGTAAGATGTACAGAGGGCTTAGGTCTTTAGAAAGCATGATAAATGTTGGCTCTCGTGATTGCTCATGCAGGGTGGTGTTGAGATCCTTAAGGAGCCTGTTTCATTAACAATGTGCCATCTCTGACTTACTCTTTATAAAGGGTGAAGTAAAGGAACTGCCAGGCTTTGGCTTTGCTAAAAAGCTGAAGTGAAAAAAAGCACAAAGTTTTGAAGCCCTGCGGTGGGAGAGACAGGAGAAAAGGAGATAAGAGAGGGACTTTTGGGGAAAGAACAGAATTCTTTTAAGGGAAACATTCTTATTGTTTTGCCACATACTATCCAGGAAATCTTTAGTGAAGTCAGCATCGTTTGCTAATGCATATGAATTTGGAAGTAGAAGTAGGGCCAAGGAAAATGTGGAATGGCATGAGCTTTCATTTTTGTGTGTCTGTACACACCTCACCCTCCACCCAGGTTTTATCTGTCTCTTAGTCCTTAGATATTACTCAGATTATCTGGAGAAGTGTTGGGAGGAGAACTTTTCCTAACCACTTATGTCCATGTCCGAGATCCTGCAAATTAACTGACAAAAGACAGATTAACAGGCAAATAGACAACATTATTCATGTCTGTGTACAAGCACAAAGGAAGTGGCTCTCTAAACACCTAAGGTTAAGGGTTTATATACCAACTTTATGGAGGGGAAAGAGAGGAATAGGGCTCTATAGGAAATACATGGGGTTTTGTTTTTGCTTTTTTTAAGAGAGATAAATGAGCTTTTAGGGGAATAAGTGGGAAGTGAGATGGTTTGTGATAATGTTTGTTTATGCAGGTGTGAGTGATCTGTCTTTTTTCTGGCTGTAAAACTCCCCCAGAGGGGATTTATAGTGCCTTCACTCACAGAAGACGGCCTTTATTCAGATAAGAGAAGCTCTGAAAGCCCTTCTTCTGTATCTTCTGAGTCTCAAATATATTCAGTTTTAAATAATCTCCATATCGGGGCACCTGGGAGGCTCAGTCAGTTGACCGTCTGACTTGGGCTAAGGTCATGATTTCATGGTTCGTGACTTAGAGCCCCACGTTGGGCTTTGCACTGACAGTGCAGAGTCTGCTTCATACTCTCTGTCTCCCTCTCTCTCTCTCTCTCTCTCTCTCTCTCTGCCTCTCCCCTTCTCGTGTTCCTCTCTCTCAAAAAATAAATAAACATTAAAAACATTTTTTTGAATAATCTCCCTATCAACTCTGGGGATCCAAGTGGATCCTGCTAAAAAATCAAAATCCAACTGAGTGAGTGTAAATATGTAACTGGCTTTATTAGATGGTGCATGAATGGGACTACATCCCATCGAGTAGACAGAAGCTCTGAGGAGCTGTACAAAATGGAGGACCTTTATGGGCAGAAGGAAAAGGGACAAGGAAGTTAATCTAGTGAAGAATGGATCGTTTCAGGCACAAGCAACAGGGAAAGTTGAAATATCACGTGCTACCTAATAAGGCACAACAAGAACACAGCATCACTTCCCTGCTCTTCCTATCAAAAGTGCATAACTTGAATTTAATAACGAAAAAACTTCAGGCAAACCCAAACTGAAAGATACGCTACAAAACAACTGTCAAAGTCAGGAAGTCAAGAAAAACCTGAGGAATTGTCCCAGGTGGAAGGAAACTGAAACAGCATGTAATTCTGAACTGAAATCTTTTGCTATAAAAGACACTATTGAGGGACACCTGGGTGGCTCAGTCAGTTAAGCATCTGACTTCAGCTCAGGTCATGATCTCATGGTTGGTGAGTTAAAGCCCCACATCAGGCTCTATTCTGACAGCTCAGATCCTGGAGCCTGCTTCAGATCTGTGTCTCCCTTGCTCCCTCCCCCTCTCTTGCTCTGTCTCTCTCTCTCAAAAGTAAATAATCATTAAAAAAATTTTTTTAAAGAAAGACAAATACATAACTCATCCAAAAGAAGGGAAGAAAGGAGAAGAAATAGAAAAGCCAGACAAATGAGACAAATAGAAAAGGCAAAATAAGATAACAGATATAAACTGAGGAAGATAAAAATGGATAATGATGTTATATAAATGGACTAAGTGGTTCAGTTAAAAGACAAGATTGATAGAGGGAAAAAATCTATCACTCTCCCTTTCTCTATGCATATATAGATAGATGGATGGGTACTATGTATATGTGTATTTATACATATAACATATAACATATAATTTGTATATAAACGTCACAATTTTAAAAAATGTTTAAGAAGGAAATATTTTTTAGATGATGAGATATGATAATCAGGAGATCAATGGAGTATTTGGTGGACTAGTTTAAGAGCATCCTTATTCCAGTAAGTTGAAGAGAAAGAGACAAACAAATAGAGTTAACAGGGAGGCTGGCAATGGAAAGGAGTGAATTTGTGCACTAGGTTGATAAGGAGGGCTGGGGAGAAGGTGACATGAGGGTATGCATACGGAAAGAGTTAGTAGAGGAGAAGACACTGAAAATACAGCGCAGAGATAGAGTATAGCCCCAGGAACGGGAGAGATGGGTACAGAACAGGAGACCGTGTTCTCTGTGAGCATGGTGGAAAGGGGGAGGTAGGTAAGGTAGGTACCAGACAAGGAAAGGATGCAGCTGAGAACAGGGAAGTTGACTAAAAATATGAGCAGAACAGGAAAGTCCTTTCTAGCAATGGAATTTTCTCCTATGAATGGTACTTGAGTCACTTCTCTTGTTTGCCTCAAACCTCTGTTTTAAAACAGGGTTCTAAGACTGTCTACATCATCTCTGTTGTCCCCTGGGTTATGGGGAAAGTTATCCAGTATATAATGAGCCTATGATCCATTACTGAGAGGCCTCATTTCATCTACATTGATTTATCTTCACTACACATATCAAAATGTGATGTCAATCTCTAGGAATTTGTTTCAAGAAGTTTGATATATATCATAACTGTAGTTTCTTTATGCCCATAGAGCATATTTATTGTATTTCTTTCCATAAATTGCTTTTGAGAAATTGAGTACAGCCAGTAGTGGGGCACCTAGCTGGCTCAGTCAGAAGAGTGTGTAACTCTTGATCTCCAGGTCCTGAGTTCAAGCCCCATGTTGGCCAGGGAGATTATGCAAATAAATGAAACTTAAAAAAAAAAAAAAAGGAATATAGCCAGTAGAATGAAGAGACCACATGTATTAGCTGCAGCTTCACTATTGGTTTGCTGTGTTCAGGGAAGATTATTTCACCTCTCTGGACCTGTTTCATCTTTACAAAACAGACAGGCTGGATGACTGGCAAAGCAATCATAAAAGATGATTTAAACATATAGGTATTGGAGTGTATTTGGACAGGGGTGTGGAATCAGTTCCTTTAACACTGGCATTTTTGGATGAGTGCAGATTAATACACAAAAGTCCAGCATTACTATTTTAAAGATCAGTAATATTTCAGCCTCTATAATTTTTTTCCATATCTGTAATTAGGGATGATTAAAGTACCTTACTCAAAGATGATACAGACTGAATTATTTCCCCACCCCCACGCCAATTCATATATTAAAATCTAACTCTCAATGTCATAGTATTTGGAGGTAGGGCCCTTGGGAGGTGATGAGGTCATGAGGGATTAGTGCCCATATAAGAGAGACCTCATAGAGCTCCTTACCCCTCTTGCCATGTGAAGTAATATCGAGAAACTGGTTCATAGTTATAAAACCATATGCCCCTATTTCCCCAGGACCATCCCTATTTATGCCCACTCTCCTGGCAGAATAAATAATAATATCCCTTTTCAAAAGTGTCCCAAGTCAGGGGTGTTTGGGTGGTTCGGTCAGTTGAGGGTCAGACTCTTGATTTTGGCACAGGTAATGATCCCAGAGTCGTGGGATCAAGCCCTGCATAGGGCTCCATACTGAGCATATAGCTGGCTTAGCTGTGTCTCCCTTTCTCTCTGCCCCTCCTCCTATTTAAAAGTATCTCAATTCAGGTGGTAAGTTATACAGTCATCCTATTCAAAGCACATAATAAGCCCTTAATAGAATTGTACCATCATTATTATTACCAGGGATGAGAAAAACAAAGGCAAGAGAAATGCAGCTTAAATTAAATCTCCTTGCAGCTTGTAGCGCACTGATAGACACCTGAAACATGCAGAATGTGACCCTCCTCAAGGAATTTATGGCTGCCTTACTGCCATAATATTTGTGTTTTATTAAAGACTAAAAGTAACCTTATCTCAACAGCAGCTGGCCCCTCAAGGTCCTGACATCTTTGCTTCCAAATTCCTTAGAGACTTGTGCAATCCCTAACCCCCACTAATTAAAAAGTGTATAATCAGTCTCTCCTCACAATCCCAGTGCAGCTCTTTCTGCCCACAAGTTCTAGACCCATACTATAATAAAATTGCCTTTTTGCACCAAAAATGTCTCAAGAATTCTTTCTTAGACATTCGCTCATGAACCCCACTTCATAATTTCATCACAAGTACTGATGTTGTTTCCTAAGGAGTCACAATTAAAGTTCAGTTTTGATTCCAAAATTAGTAGGAGTGACAATGATTGAAGTTTTTGATTGGGGGGAAGGGATAGACCAACAAGTCTTCAAACTGTATCTTTATGTAGAATCAGAGAGCAGGGCAAATGGAAAGGGTGTGTGAGGAAAATGGAGGCAGATCCAGGTTTGGGCATCATTGTGGACACAGTGAGATTTATGTTGGGGGAACTTGCAGCAGGCACTGAGAAATTCAAAGCAATGCCTCTGAGAGAGCCTTGGGACACCATGTACACCTGAGCATAACTCCACGTGGGCCACGATGGGAGCCATGGGCTATGCCCACGGGGAAAAATGGGACAGATAAGTTTGTAAATAGGAAGCAAAGGGTGTGAATGAAGGCTGAAGGAAGAGGTGCCTGAACAACACAGCTTCCCTGCACCTGAAGTTTGGATACCAAGCTTTGGATACTGCCTCTGTGTGGTAGACAGAAGAGGGTCCGAGAAGACAAAGGGAGCAGATCCAGCCTGCATCCCCTGTCCTGCCCTGTCTCCTGAACTCCCTCTCAAGAGCCCTTGCTTCCTGCTAAGCTCTTTGAGGCAGCTTCAAATCTCTCATCCACACCCTGGCCTCAGAAAAGCAGACCACTGTAGACAGCCAGCTCAGATGACTGGAGTTACAGCTAAATAATAAAATCATTGTTGACTTAGGCTCTCGGTGAACAATGCAGTATTTGTTTAACATTTCTGAGCTCTTGCTGATGGTTCAATTTTCAGAAAATACTCTCTTCCAGAGAAAAGCCTTTAAAATTAGACTGGGTATGTGGAGTGAGGGGAGGAGATTTGAGGTTTGCCCTGAACTTTCACTGACCTCCCAGCCCCTTAGGGCATGCTCCTCATAATCAGTTCATCATGTCCAATGAGGAGTCTGAGGAAAGAAAAGAGGCCTCTCCCTGGGATAGCCAGATGCATCTGCCTGCTTATCTTTGAGTTATCATCTCAGTCTAGAAACCACTTTCTGCTCCTGATTCGACGCCCACTTAACTTCATTTGTGACTTTGTGGAACATAATGTAGTAGAAAAAAGCATAGGCATGCATTTGAGCCCAAAAGCCACAGTCTAACCTAAGGCTAACAACGTTGTGTCGTGTATGTATTGCTATACAGCACACTTACTAAGCTCTGATACTTTTATTACCTCTGATTTTATGGTTTAGGTGTAAACCTTCAGTCTTAAGCAGGGTGGGGTAGAGGTAATGGGAAAATTGCAAACACATCCTAAACTTTTTGAGCAGTCTTGTTCCATATAGTGGTAATAGCAAGGCAATTCTCAAACTGTATTAGATGTATTACAGGAGTGAGCAAATGAGCCCAAGAGTTAATGTTATGAAGAGCTAGGGTTCACCCTAGACATGTGATTACAGAATGGTTGAAGGAAACATAAGGGAGGAAGAAACTTTTTCTTCTACTCTCTTAAATTCAGTGACTGAGGACCTACAAATTAAGCTGACAAAAGAGTGGCCTGGGTGGCCGACTCGGGTGAGCATCTGACTCTGGATTTCTGCTCAGGTCATGATCTCATGGTTGTGGTATCAAGCCCCATGATGGGCTCTGTACTGAGCATAGAGCCTGCTTGAGACTCTCCCCCACCTCTTTCCCCCTACCCTTCGCCCCCTCTCACACTCTCTCTCGAAAAATAAATAAATAAATAAACTAACAAAAGATAGACTAACAAGAGAAAAAATTAGTTACATACATATATACAACACCAAGAATGAACCCTAATGTATTCTATGGACTTTGAACGGTTATGATATGTCAACACAGGTCCATCGGTTGGAACAAGTGTACCTCTCTAGTGCAGGAGGCTCTACATGTCGGCGTGGGGGGCAGACGGTATACAAGAACTCCATACTTTCCGTTTAGTTTTTCTGTGTATCTAAAACTGTTCTTAAAAAAAATTAGGTCTATTTATCAGCTCCTCTCTGTCTAGCACTGAGGCTCATTACATCTTTCCGTCCTCTGCAAGGGAACCTCAGAACCTCAGACACACACCGCCTCACAGGATCCTGGTGGAGAGAATTGCTAACCTGGGATTTGACTGCTGGCGCTCAGGTTGGATCTTGCATAACTCCTTGTTGTGAGCGGATCCAAATTTCATTTAAATGTGGGTCTGCAGTCACTGTTGTCTCTTCCTTTAAGAAACTGGGGCTTTCCTGGGGGCGCCTGGGTGGCTCAGTCAGTTAAGTGTCGGATGCTTGGTTTCGGCTCTGGTCATGATCTCATGGTTCATGAGTTTAAGCCCCTCATCAGTCTCTGCACAAACAGTCCCTTTTCTCTCTCTCTCTGCCCCTCCCACTCATTTATTCTCTCTCTCTCTCTCAGAATAAACTTAAAAAATAAAATAAAATAAGAAATTGGAGCTTTCCTTTTCCCATTTTCCTGAGGTCATGCCGACAAGAAATCCAAGAGCTGTTGACTCTTCAGCTGGACTCCTTGCAGTATGGATTTTATTTCGTCCCTTTCTACTGCTTCATTATCATCTCGCACGCCCCCCCTTACTTCTCCCCAGCCATACTGGCCTCTTCAAGGACAAAGAAGATGCCAAGCTTTTGCCCATCTCAGGACTTTTGCACTTGCTATTTTTTCCTGCCTGAAATGTTCTTTTATAAGACTGTCTCATCAGAAAGGTTTCCATTTAAATTCCCCCTCAGTGACGACTCTTCCCTGACAACCCTGTCTGTGGTCCTTGTCTTGGTCCATTCAGGATGCTGTGTCCTTATATGGTGGCAGGACCAAAGACCTCTGGGGGAATCTCTTTTATGAGGGCACCTTCATGACCTAATCATCTCTCAAGAGCTCAATCTCCTAATACCATCACATTGGGGGTAAAGATTTTAACATCTCAAACATTCAGTCTACAGCAGTTCTGTTCTTCTACCTACTAATCCCTCTATTATATCACCTTTTTCCTTCATAGCTCTTATTATAATCTCTATTATTTATTTTGTTACTTGTTTAATATTGTCTGTCTCCACTCAAATGTATGTTTCAGAAGGTAGGGCCTTTGATTTTTCACAGAACTACAACAAACAATCCTGAAATGTGTGTGAAACCACAAGATCCCAAATAGTCAAAGCAATCCTGAAAAGGAAAAACAAAACTGGAAGTATACAATTCCAGACTTCAAATTATACTACAAAGCTATAGAAATCAAGGCAGTATAGTATGGTAGAAAAATAGACATATAGATCAATAGAACAGAATAGAAAACCCAGAGATAAGCCCACAACTATATAATCAACTAATCTTCAACAAAGCAAGAAAGAATATACAGTGGGGAAAAAGATGATCTCTTCAACAAATGGTGCTGGGAAAACTGGATGGCTACATGCAAAAGAATGAAACTGGACCGCTTTCTTTCACCAAACACAAAAATAAACTCAAAATGGATTAAGGACCTAAATGTGAGTCCTGAAACAATAAAAATCCTAGAAGAGAGCACAGGCAGTAATTTCCCTGACATTGGCCACAGCAACATTTTTCTAGATATGTCTCCTGAAGCAGGGAAGTAAAAGCAAAAATAAACTATTGGGACTACACCCAAATAAAAAGCTTCCACACAGCAAAGGAAACAATCAACAAAACTAAAAGGTAACCAACAATGGGAGAAGATATTTGCAAATGGCATATCTAATAAACAGTACCCAAAATATATGAAGAACTTATAAAACTCAACACCCAAAAAAACCAAATAATCCAATTAAAAAATTGGCAGAAGACATGAACAGACATTTCTCCAAAGAAGACATACAGATGGCCAACAGAAACATGAAAGATGCTCAATATCACGGATCATCAGGGAAATGCAGATCAAACCACAATAAGATATCAACTCACACCTGTCAGAATGGCTAAAATCAACAACGTAAGAAACAACAAGTGTTAGCAAGAATGTGGAGAAAATGCATTGCTGGGAATGCAAACTGGTGCAGCCACTTCAGAAAACAGTATGTAGCTTCCTTTAAAAGTTAAAAATAGAGGGGTACCTGTGTGGCTCAGTCAGTTGAGTATCTGACTTTGGCTCAGGTTATCATCTCACACCTGGTGAGTTCAAGCCCTGTGCTGATGACTTAGAACCTGGAGCCTGCCTTGGATTCTATGTCTCTCTCCCTCTTTGTCCCTCCCTTGCTCTGTCTCTCAAAAATGATAAATGTTTTTAAAAATTTTTTTAAGTTAAAAATAGAACAACCCTGAAATCCAATAATCTCACTACTGAGTATTTACCCAAAAAAATACAAAAACTCATTCAAAGGGATACATGCACCACTATGTTTATTGCAGTATTATTTACAATAGCCAAATTATGGAAGCAGCCCAAGTGTCCATCAACAGATGAATGGATAAATAAGATGCGATATATATGTGTGTGTGTGTGTGTGTGTGTGTGTGTGTGTGTAATGGAATATTACTCAGCCATAAAGAAGAATGAAATTTTGGCATTTGCAACAACATTGATGAAGCTGAAGAATACAATGCTAAGCAAAATAAGTCAGAAAAACACCAATACCATATGATTTCATTCATATGTGGAATTTAAAAAACAAAACAAACGAGCAAAGAAAAGTGAGAAAAGAGAGAGAGAAACCAAGAAAAGATCTTTAACTATAGAGAACAAAGTTATGGTTATTAGAGGGGAGGTAAGTGGGGGTATGGGTGAAATCAGGGATGAGGATTAAAGAGTGTGCTTATCATGACATTAAAAGTATTTAAAACATAGGGCTTCTGTCTGTCTTTCTCACAACTGAGTTACAATGCCTAGCACATTTTCCATATTTCCTGGCAAATAGTAGGCACTTAAATAACAGTTGATAAATGAACAAATGACTGGTGAAAATTAACTCTCTGGCAAATGATTTTGCAGTTAGTTTTTATCAGATTAATGGAGTCAAAGTGATCCTTGATCAGAACTTTACTAAAGCTTCTGATTATATAGGATAAGAATAACTATTCACAATATTGACTTATGAAAATACTTGTAGGCACTTAAAAAGCAGGCACCACATCTAAGTTCACATAATCATGATAAAGCCTACATGAATATCATAACTGTAAAGGTCAAAATCATTCAATAATAGTTGGAAATAACACAGGTTTTTTTTTTCAATTATCCATGGGCCTCTTTAAGCATGGTGCCCTTAGAAGTCTTCCAGACTTTTCTTTATGTTTTTATAATCTCCTCCCACTACCACCATTACAAACACATGCTTTAATGTGCTGATTCATTCCTTACCCTAACAGAAGTTAGGTCAGCACATATTTCTTGGGGGGAAATAACCTTCTTTTATTTGTTTAGAAGGAAAGGAAGACACAGAAACTGTGATAGGAGGATTATACATCTACTCTGCACCTAAGACTGAGTCTGGGACAAGCATCTTATTCTAGAACTTTCCTTAGGAGAGAAATGCTAAATGGAAGAGGAGGAGTGGATATCTGTTGGAGGTTCCTTTTCTTTTGATGAAAAGAAAGGACCCTTGGGTCCAGTGCTTAAGAAGTTGCCTCTCCCACTGGATGGATTGTCCAATGGGCTATGTATGCTGTATGGCATCGTTATCACCTTTGTGTTTGATAAGTTTCATTTACGTTCTTGTTTTGCCTTTGTTAGTAATGATAGTTCCAAAAATGCCAAATGAATTTTCCATCAACGCTGGGCTCTTGTGGGGGTTTATGTGGAAGAGAAAATGAGACAGTAGTAAACAGAAACTGAGTGCACAGTTCACAGGTTACCAAAATTAATCAGATTAAATCTGAAAGAATTTTTCAAGGAAGTATCTTTTATACCTCTCATAATAAATATGTCTAAGGGTTTACTTAGCGGAAGTCAGAATTATGTTTTAATTTTTTTAATGTTTATTTATTTTGAGAGAGAGAGAAAGAGCAAGTACGGGAGGGGCAGAGAGAGAGGGAGACAGAATCTGAAGCAGGCTTCAGGCTCTGAGCTGTCAGCACAGAGCCCAGTGTGGGGGCTCAAACTCATGGACCATGATCTGAGCTGAAGTCAGACGCTTAACTGACAGAGCCACCCAGGTGCCCCTAGAATTATGTTTTAAATTTTAAGTTCCAAGTAACTGATAAAAATTTTTAAATCATATTTGTTTAATAATTTTTATGCATCAAGCTCTGCTATTCAGGGAGCAATATCCCAGGGTCCTCCCTGGATTGCTTGTGTCTGCAAATAGAGACCCATAATGCTAAGGAATCTTAAGAAGAGACTTTCTGGACCTGGAATGCTCACCAGCATCAGAAAATAGACGTACATCAAGGAAGAAAGGCTTCACAAAATTCCACATGGGCTAACTTCTTCATTCTGCAACTTCTTTCACAAAGCCCCTCTCAGTTCAGACTATTCTCATTCCAACAATTTTCATATTAGAAGAAGCATAGAGTAGAAATAAGCTTTCCTGCTTATCCTGGAGAAGGAGGACTAGAGGAGTTTATGTTATTTTTGTGGGTCCTTGTGCCATCAAGGCAAATGGTATGATCTTCCATTGGTATTTGAAAGCTTCTACCTGACTAGGCTCTTGTAACTTATTGGTACCATAAAGTCTGTTCAGAACCATGTGCCCTTCCTATTGTTCGGGTTCATTGTCTAGTGTGACACCAAAATTACATTGACACTGAAGGGCAAACATGAGAAGATAATGAATCCCAGCAGCCAAAGAGGGTCATGAAATAAGTACAGAGCATTTTCCAAAGTTTATCAGGAATCATGAGGAAAAGGGGTTCCAAGGCCTAAACAGTTAGAGACAATGAACAAAATAAAGTTAAACTGAATTTATAACAGAGTTTTCCATGTTCTAACACACATTGTAAATATCTTAGAACCAACTATGATAAGCAGATTTAAAATTTTTTAATTTAATTTAATTTTTTTAATGTTTTTTAAATTTATTTTTGAGAGATAGAGAAAGACAGCATGAGCAGGGCAGGGTCAGAAGGAGAGGGAGACACAGAATCCGAAGCAGGCTCCAGGCTCTGAGCTAGCTGTCAGCACAGAGCCTGACGCAGGGCTCGAACCCATGAACCGTGAGACCACGACCTGAGCCGAAGCCAGGAGCCAGATGCTTAACTGACTGAGCCACCCAGGCACCCCTTAATTTAATTTTAGAGAGAGAGAATGAGTGGGTGAGAAGAGCAGAGGGGGAGAGAGAACCCCAAACAATCTCCACACTCAGTGTGGGCCCAGTTCAACGCAGAGCTCAATTCCACCATCCTGGGATCATGACCTGAGCCAAAACCAGGAGTCAGATGCTCAGCCTATTGAGCCATCCAGGCACCGCAGCAGAGTTTTTAAACTTTCCTTAACACAGAGGAACTATTCTTTCCCCTCAGAAGAGCATCCAGTACTACCAGTGTTTCTGCAATAGTAATCCTCTAAGATATGAGAGGATTAGTGGTCTTTAAACCATTATCAGGAGAACAAAATGGAAAAGAAAGTCAAAGGGAGAAAAGGTTTTATTTACTTCTACCTCTTCTGAATGGCCGTAGTGGAGGTTTTAATTATTTTTTTAAAAGTCTTACCCCATAACTATTGACTAATGTGAATTAGAAAAACTTACCTAATCCTTTTCTCTCTCCATAGAGGACCTGGTAGTATCTTCTGTTCCCATAATACTAATCTTCTAAGATAACAGGGATTCAAAGACCTTTGGAATTCACTACACAGGAAAAGAAATGAAATGCAGACCAATAGGTGCTTTGGTTCTATGCTAGAGTTTTAACTCCCCTGGGTGGTTGACTGTTTAGCCTTTTGCAATGCCTTCTTAACCACAGTTGCTATACATTAGTGTGGGGTAGAATGAAATATTCCATCACACCACTAGTTTTCAGAGAATTCATTAGGATACCTAAGATACTCACAAATGCATTTTCCAACTTTCCTTTAATGTCCCCACCTGACTACTGGTCACATGGAAACGCCTGATACAGGCCACTGAGTAGTAAAAGAAGCTGGTTCTTGTCAGGATATACTGAACTGGCTGAAGAGCTGACTCCCAAGGAGGGTGGCCAGAGGCCAAAGTAAAATGCCCTGTTGATTCAGGCTGATGTCAGAATTCTTAAAGAACCAGGGGCATCTGGGTGGCTCAGTCAGCTAGGCATCCAACTCTTGGTTTTGACTGAGGTCATGATCTCATGGTTGGTGGGATTCAGCCCCCAGTCAGGCTCCACGCTGACAAGAGTGAGCCTGCTTGGGATTCTTTCTCTCTCTCTCTCTCTCTCTCTCTCTCTCTCTCTCTCTCACCCCTAGCCCCCTGCACATGATCTCTTTCCCTCAAAATAAAGAAGTAAACTTTAAAAAAAAATCTTGTATGACTAACTTTATACACATTGAACAAATCCCCATATTTCCCTCCCCCATCTACCATCCTTTCATTTACTTCTATACTTTGGCTATTTTAAATACTTAATATATCAGGATTCATGCAGTATTTGTCTTTCTGTGACTCACTTATTTCACTTATAACATTTTAAAAGTCCATCCACAGTGTCACAAATGGTAGGATTTCCTCTTTAGGGCTGAATAATATTCCATTATATGTATATGCCACATTTTCTTTATTCATTCATCTGTTGATGGATAGTTGGGTCGTTTCCATTATCTTGGTTATTGTAAATAATGCTGCAGTGAACAGGGAGTCCAGATATCTCTCTAGGATCTTGACTCCAATTCTTTGGATATATATTTAGAAGCAGAATTGCTGAATCATATGGTAATTCTATTTTTAACTTTCAAAGAAGAGCTTCCACACCATTTTCCACAGTGGCTGTACAGTTTGCATTCCCAACATCAGCACAGAAGGGTTCTTTTTTCTCCTCACCACACTAGTTATCTCTTATCTTTTTGATAAGAGCCATTCTAAGAGGTGTGAAGTTCTATCTCAATATCTTTTAACCAGTGTGAAATGGTTTTGTTTGCATTTCCTGATGATTAGTAATGTTGAGCATCTTTTCATATACTTGTTGGCATCTGTATGTCTTTTTCGGAGAGATGTCTATTCAAGTCTTTTGCCCGTTTTAAAATTGGATGAATTACTTTTTTGCTATTGAGTTATAGCAGCAGTTCCTTATATATTTTGGAAATTAACCTCTTATCAAATATATGAAAAAGAAAAGTAAAAGTATCTCTGTTTGCCAATGACATGATCTTATATGTAAAAAACCCTGAAGACCACACATACATTCACATACACACAAACACACACCTGATACAACTAATAAACAAATTCATTAAAATCACAGGACACAAAGTCAACATACAAAAATCAGTTTCATTTCTATACACCAACAGCTTGCTTCCGCAAGGCTCAGTCTATTGAGCACCAGGTCTTGATTTTGGGGTTGTGAGTTCAAGATCCATGCCCATGGAGCCTACTTTAAATAAAAGTCTTGGTTTAAAAAGGGCTAATAAGAGAGACACATCTCATAAATTTATCAATATAAAGGGTACAAATAAAATGTCATAACAGATGTTAAAAACAGATGTTGCAATATTAAACAGATTATGAATAGCTTTGTGCTGATATGTATATTTAAAATGTTTTTATTTACATACAGTATAACATTAGTTCCAGGTATAGAGTCACTTTATGTATCACCCAGTTGTGCTGATATATTTAAACACCTTAGGTGAAATGGACAAATTCATAGATAAAAATACACCCTGCTAAAGCTACCTCAAGAAGAAATAGAGGGACGCCTGAGTGGCTCAGTCAAGTAAGTGTCCAATTCTCAATTTTGACTCAGGTCATAACCTCACAGTGTGTGAGTTTGAGCCCCATGTCAGGCTCCATGCAAGACAGTGTGGAGCCTCCTTGGGATTTTCTCTCTATCCCTCTCTCTCTGCCTTGAATTCTTTCTCTGTCTCTTAAAATAAATTAACTTAAAAAAAAGAAAAAAAATAGAAAACTCAGTATCTACATAACGATATAAATAAATTGAAATAAAAGTTAAAAATATTCACAAAGAAAATGCCAGGGCCAGACAGCCTTACAGATAGTTCTGTAAATAATAAAATACCACACAATTCCAATTATAGGAAAGAGAAAAAGAAGGAATACTCTTCAACTCATTTCTGTAGGCTAACATACAACCTGGATACCAAAATTAGATCAGATAATGCAAACAATAATAATAATAGTATATACCAATTTCATTCATGACCATAAATGCAAAATAAAATCCTTAAATATTAGCAAAGTAAATTCATTTATATATTAAAAAGGCAATTTATCATAACCAAATTGGATTTATCTCATAGTTGGTTTAATAACAACTAATGCAATTCACCCACAGTTAACCAAGAAAAGAAGGCAGATGTGAAAAAGAACAAAGGCGGGGCGCCTGGGCGGCTCAGTCCATTGAACATCTGACTCTTGATTTCTGGTCAGGTCATGATTTTGTGGTTCCTGGGATAGAGCCCAGAATTAGGCTCTTCCCTGGCAATGCAGATCCTGCTCAGGATTCTCTCTCTCCTCTCTCTGCCCCTCCCCTACTCTCTCTTTCACACTCTCTTTCTCATAATAAATAAATAAACTTTAAAAGAAAAAGAAGAAGAACAAAGGCTTTTATTTGGGGTCTCAGAGTTACAATCTGGGAGTAGATTCCAGGGTAACCAGAAACATGCCCCCTCATGTGGGGAAAGCTTGGGCGGGGGAGGGGGGGTTTATGAGAAAGAAGGAAGGAGTAATTACATGCTTTAGATAAGAGAAGAGAAAAAAATACCCAGGTAATTTGGTGCATTTAATCGGTTGAGCCGCTTCTGATTACTATCTTATTGATTACTTTATTGGTGCTATCAAATGAAACTGTCACTGTATGTATTAATTAACTTTCCTGTCCTCACATGATCTTAATGCCAGTTGCTCAGTTGAAATTTTACGAGGAACTGCTCATAAAACCTTTGCAGCTTCTGGCCCAGTTCAAGAGTTCATTAGTTGAAAAGGAAAATAGAGCTTCAAAATGGAGTTGCTTATGTACAGAAATTTTATACAATTCAATTCCATTAACTGATAAGGACAGAAATAGTATATGACTGTATCATCAGATGCAGAAAAATTATTCAATAAAATTCACAATCCATTTATGGGTGGAAACAGGGAGCAGAAAAGGAGAGAACTTCCCCATTCTGAAAACGGAGTCTGCAAAAAATTCTTAGTACCAGCAGAACGTACCACAAAGGCCCATTAAAGATTTGTAGAAAGCACTCTTATAGCAAGCATTAGGCTAAGTGCTGAAGGTCACAAAGACAACACAATTACAGCTTCTGGCATCATGGGGAGAAATGAAAATAAGAGTATTCAGTTTTGTCAGCCTTATTCCAGGACAGTAAAATCTCCAGACCAGTTTATTCCATGGGCACTGGGCTAGTCAGTTCATGGATGGCTGCCCTAGAGTCAGGTGCCTTCCTTTGATTTAGAGCCTTGACACCATTTCAGTGGAGTCACGGGGTAGAGAAGTTACTCACCTACAGATGCTCCCTCCTGTGGGTAGAAAAACTTCCTTCAGAAATGGACTGTGGGGGGGTGCCTGGATGGCTCCCATGGTAAAGCACGCAACTCTTGATCTCGGGGGGGCCTTTGGGTATGGAGTGTACTTTAAGAGAAAAGAAAAAGAAGGAAAATAAATGGATTGTGTATTTCATGGATTACAAGATGAAATAAACTGGGGCACCTGGGTGGCTCAGTCGGTTAGGCATCTGACTTTGGGTCAGGTCATGATCTCCCAGTTTGTGGGTGTGAGCTCCAAGTCAGGCTCTGTGTTGAGAGCTCAGAGCCTTGGGCTCTGTGCTGACAGCTCGGAGCCTGGAGCCTGATTCGGATTCCGTGTCTCCCTCTCTCTCTGCCCCTCCCCTGCTTGCTCTCTCTCTCAAAAATAAATGAACATTAAAAAAATTTTTTTAAGTTGAAATAAACTGTTTTCCAGTACAGCCGACTATAAAGCTTATAGCATAAGTAGTTGCTCTGTACTTATTTTCTTTCCTTCAAATCTGAAGGTGGCAAGTTCAATACTAAAACGCATAAGAGCATGAAAATTATGATAAAATTCAGAAATCTGTTCTTTGAAAGTGAGGCTGTGGTTATGTCGGCTGAATTTTATGCTTTTTCGCCTATTATCCCCAAACCTTGTGTCAGTAACCACGAAACTTCCAACCCATCAAACCCAGGAAAAAGTTCTGATCTCTGGCCAACAGATTCATGTGGCACAGCGCTCCCTGTGGGCCAATAAGGCGGCTGCGAGCAGCTGCCGGCCCTGCTTCGCCACCTCTCCTCTAGGTAGCGGCTCCTTCCGGTGCTGTGCTGGCGCTTCAGGGATTTGTTTCTGGAAAATCAGCGGACTTTCTCCTTGAATGTTGTCCTTAATGTTCTCCGCAGGTCCCCGCTGGGGAGAAAGGAGCTGGAGGCGGGGAGGAAAGACCCTGCGAGCTGGAACACTCAGGGGTGCCCAGGGCCAGCTCCACTTGGAGTTGTTACAAGAGCAGCTCGTGGGCAAATCTGCCCAGCCAGGCCGGGCCTGTGTAGCCACTCTGTGGGAGCAAGGGTTTTCCACAGTAGATACCCATAACCCGGGTTCTCCCCAACTCCTCCACCCCCATCTTGTATTGCACCAAAAAATGTGACACCGTGGCCGACATGTCGGGTGGAGTGGGGGTTTGGAGGCAAAGGCTGAGAGAGAGATGCAGAGGAGGTGCATATGAATGGGTACAATGAGCGATCCCTATGCCAGCATTTACAGGGAAGGCTTTGCCCAGGGCACTCCAGGTGCAGGGTGCAAGTCACTCAGCTTCCGCTGGGAGGTGTAGGAGGAGTCTGGCCATCCAGGTGGACAGGTGTTCCCTCCTCACGGCCTACAGGGATGGGCTTGATGTGGCAGCATCAGGAACCTGGTTCCCACGCTGGCAAAGCAGACTGACTATGTGAGTACCTTCGTGACTGCTGTTCACGGAGCAGCTGTTGGTAGAAGGCAGAGGTGGAATTCTGCAGAAATCTGCCAAGGTGGCCACATCCTCATGAATGAAGGTGTTGATTCTCTTGCATTTATCCCTGTGCATCAGCCACCGTCCCCTCACCATCACCTCACAGCATGGGTGGTGTCCAGGGACCCAGGACCTGGGGCTGTCTGTATGTTGTGTGGAGAAGAGCAGGCCCCGGGGTGAAGAGTTTGCTCCAGGAAGAGAAGGTGGAGGAAGGTACACATCAGATTCATGCTCCCTGTGAAAGTAGGTCAAGAAGAGTGGGGTCAGAGCGTGGGCCATGGTCCTTTCCTTCTCCTTTTTTTTTTTAATGTTTTATTTATTTTTGATACAGAGACAGAGCATGAGAGGGGGAGGGGCAGAGAGAGAAGGAGACACAGAACCGGAAGCAGGCTCCAGGCTCTGAGCTGTCAGCACAGAGCCCGATGCGGGGCTCCAACCTACAAACGTGAGATCTGACCTGAGCCGAAGTCGGAGGCTTAACCGACTGAGCCACCCAGGCGCCCCAGTCCTTTCCTTATAAATACCTATTTCTAAGAACTTCTTGTCCCAAATACTTAATGTCACAAATTCTCTTCTCCTACCCATCTGCACCCCTTCTACCTCATACCCCTCCTTTTCTCTGAATAAGAGGCAAAGAGAGAGAAGGACTTGTCAATAAAGGAGATGCCTACCACCTATTTGCCCCTGTATGGGACTGTCATACAAGGTTATTTCTCAATCCCAAAGTGGATTCTTGCTCCTTAATTGAACAGTCCAGTTAACCTAAAAACTTACATCTCTAAAGTGTTTGCATCTATCAGTCACATGATTCCTAGCCTGTGAGGGAGGTGGGTGTCCCTGGAAATCCTTTAATACAGTGGGCTAGCTCAGAAAGGAATTGACAAACCATATGCCTTGCATCATAAAAAATGTTTACTCTTCCTAAAATATATATGTGTGTATATATATTTTTAATATATGTATATATATATTTATAATATATTATATATACATATATATACTATTTCTACTTTAAATACATATGCCTGTTTTATTTTTTTAATGTTTATTTATTTTGAGAGAAAGAGTGTGTGCAGGGTATGAAGGGGCAGAGAGAGAGTGAGAGAGAGAATCTCAAGCAGACTCTACACTGTCAGCCACAAAGCCCAGCTCAGGGCTCGATCCAATGATCATGAGGTCATGACTTGCACCAAAACCAAAAGTCAGATACTTAACCAACTGAGCCACCCAAGCACCCCTGCACATGCTGGTTTTAAAAGCTAGTAAAAAGAAAATGTGGGGCATCTGAGTGGCTCAGTCAGTTAAGCAACAGATTCTTAAGTTTCAGCTCAGGTCATGATCTCATGGTTCATGAGTTCAAGCCCCACATCAGGCTCTAAGCTGATAGCATGGAGCCTTTGGGATTCTCTCTCTCCCTCTCTCAAAATAAATAAAATAAGCTTAAAAGAAAAAAAAAAGGAAAGAAAATTGTGGGCCTTTCTATTCTAAGGGAGTAGACTTCATGTTTCCCCCATATATTTCTTTGCCTCAGAGTAAAGGTCCTTAACTCATCCTTGGATATGGACCATCATCAGGAATCTTTCCAACTGGTGCTCAGGGTTTCTAGGTATTCTCTGGGTGCCAGGTTCCTGTCTCTGAGTCTAATATTCTAACTCCTTTTTTTTCATAGCTGGGAGTCTCAGGGAAGGGTTTTTGCCAAGCAGATAACATCCACAGAAATAGATATGTCCCTCTTGAAGGTGGATATTCCTAACGAAAATGGAACCTCCACTGCCTCTCTTTTTCCTCTAATCCTGTAAAAATGACATCGTAGGTGTTTTCTTCTCAGACCTCAGGATGAAGGCCACATGGAAAAACTCTGCAATAATTAGACACTAGATGGACTAATTTCATGTTTACTACTTTACATCTAGAATGTTTACCAGCATCAGAGTACCTATGACATCACCTCAAACATGGAGAGAAACCTGCAGTTTGGTGCCTGTCACAAGCTTGCTATTGGAGGTTGGCAGATCACCTCATCCTCCTATGTCTTAGCTCTAAAGTGAAGGTTATAGACTAAAGATTTTCCATTCTGTCATTCTTTCACTCCCCTATCACTTGGACACTTAACTGACTGAGCCACCCAGGAGCCCCTAATCAACCCTTATGATAAGTATTATATAGAAGGAGTCAGGACTGGTACCTGGACAAGGCTATTCAAAATCTGTACACACTTCATTACTGTACCACAAACATGTATAGTAATTTCATTTACAGAGCCTGTTTACATAATTAATGAGTTTCCTGTGAGCCTTTAGATCTCAGTTAATGCCTCCATTTTCTCAATATGCAATGGGTCAACTTCACCTGAATACAATTTTTCAATTTCTTAGGAAAACACTAAGTATCATCCTTCTTCATATGCCTCTCCATAATTCCATCTGAGCTCTCTATCTCCCCTCTCCGGGTAGGGGAAGAACTATGGTTGAGGAAAAGAAGAAAGGCTCAGTCCTTTCATTTGTCATTCCAGAAACTATCAGAAGGTAGGCCTGGGGCCACCTTGCTGAGCAAAAGACAATGAAGAGCCTAGCAACCAAATATCTTTTGAATTTAGGTTAATTACAATCTTATTCCATTCACTGTAATTAAATTAGCCCACACCGTGTTATCACTGTAGTCCCTGTGGACAGTGCCGCAGGAGTGCTGTTCGAGCCTTTCCGGAATAGACGCCCAGCACCGCGTCACCACCGCCCGCGCGCTCTCGGCCCTCGAGTCCTTCAGTCTGGCCCCGGAAGAAGGCGGGGATTTGGGGGCAGAGCGGGGAAACCGCGGAGGAACCGGCCAGGCCGGGGCTAGGCGCGCGCCCAGCACCTGGATTGCGCGGCAGCTCCTGCCCACTGCTGGCAGGAAAGCGCATTTACACCCGCGGCCAGCGCCCGCCCCGCTTTGCGGTCAAGGGCCTCAGCCCTTGAAGGGCTGTGAGGGAGGCAGCGGGCTAGTGGGAACGAGGGATGCGGATTCCGGGAAGGAAGCCTTAGAGGGAAGGCCTGAAGTTCCCCAGAGATAAGGAGGGGTTAGATCACCAGCACTCACCAAATAGGGAAAGAGGTTATCTGCATCAGCTCCCCTCCCCGCAAATTAGGCCTCACGACTGACCAGAGTGGAGATTCAATTGAGGGAGCAGCTGGTAAGGGCTGGCCCAGACCTTGAATCAGTCTGTGACCTTGACATCTCAGGAATATTGTGTAGTGCCAGTTGGGCCTTTCATTTGGGGAGCCTTATTCAGCCATCATGTCTTGAGTACTTATGTGCTAGACACTGTCAGAGTACGTGGGAGTCATCCGAGAATACAGCAGACAAGAGAGAGGGAGAGCGAGAGGGAGAGCGAGAGAGAGAAAATAGAAGAAGAATGTAAATTATGTAGGCTGTTAAGGTGATAAACTCTATGGGAAAAATAGAACAGGAAGGAAAATGAAGGGAAGCTATGAGGAGCATTTAAAAAATTTTTTAAGTTTATTTATTTATTTAGAGAGAGAGTGTGTGTGTGTGTGAGTGAGCAGGGGAGAGACAGAGAGAGTGGGAGAGAGAATCCCAAGCAGGCTTTGTATGGGCAACAGGGAGCCCAATGCGTGGCTCTAAATCACAAACTGTGAGATCGTAACTTGAACAGAAACCAAGAGTGGGAGGCTTCAAGGACTGGGCCACCCAGGTGGTCCCTAAATAGCATTTTTAAATAGGGTATTTAAGTGCCCTTGATAAAGTGACATTTAAAAAATTTTTTTTATTTAAAAAAATTTTAATGCTTTTATTTATTTTTGAAAGACAGAGAGAGACAGCACAGAGAGAGACAGCACGAGCAGGGGAAGGTCAGAGAGAGGGAGATACAGAATCTGAAGCAGGCTCCAGGCTCTGAGCTAGCAGTCAGCACAGAACCCAACGCGGGGCTTGAACCCACAAACCGTGAGATCATGACCTGAGCCAAAGCCAGATGCTTAACCAACTGAGCCACCCAGGCGCCCCTAAAGTAACATTTAAGCAAAGACTTAGAGGTGGTATAGTAGTTAGCCTTACATATATCTGGGGGAGGGAAGGTGATTTCTTAAAGAGTATGTCTGTCTTTCAGGAGCAGCAAACAGACCAGATACTGGAGAAGAGTGAGTAAGAGGGAAGATATATAGTAGGGGATTTGTTCTGAAAGGTAAGGGTATGGGAGGAGAGACTGCTTAAGAGTGTAAGGACTTTTGTAAGCATTTTCATTTTTACTCAAGAATTAATTGAGGCATTGAAGGATTCTGAACAGAGTTGTATTGCCTGAGTTATATTTTGAAAGATTACTCAGGCTGCTGTGTGTGAAGTTAAGCATAGAAGCAGGAAGTCCAGTCTCAGACTTGTATAATGATCCTGGTGGGAAATAATGGTCTCTCAGACCAGATGGTAGCAATGGAGGCAGTCAGAGAGGGCTGGATGTGTTTTGAAGATAAAAACAACAGACTTTACTGATACGTTGGAAGGGAGACAAAAGAAAAAGAAAGGAATCAAAAACACCACCAAAGTTGTTGGCCTCAAATTAGAAAGGATGACATTACCTTCAACTGAGAAGGGGGATGTTAACAGAGGAGCAGTTTGGGGGGAAGAAGAGAAGTCTCTCCCTTTGGGACATGGTAAGTTTCCCATCTCTATTAAACATCCAGTGAAGGTGCCTTGTGGACACTTGGATATATGAGCCTGAGGTTCAGGAGAGAGAGCTAGACTAAAGGTATAAATCTAGGAATTTTGGAATATCAATGGCATTGAAAGCCTTGAGACCGGATAAGATCATAGACTGTGTAGATGAAGAAGATCACACACTGATCATGGGGGTCTCCAAAATCCAAGTTCCAGGAAGAACGGGTGGAACTTGCAGAGGGGGCTGAGAACAGATGCCCTGTGCAGTCCTGGAAGAGCCAGGAGACAGGGATGTCCTGGAGACCAGCCTGCAGCTTGATATGACTATCTGCCAGGAGGGTACCAGGAATGATCTCACGATGCTTTTCATCCTTGCTTCTGTCATACGAGGCAGCATTGCCCAGTTCAGCCTAACCAAGGAGGAGGAGCGATCAGCTGTGCCGAATGCTGCCGAGCATGGAGAGTCAACCCTGTCCAGAGAGGGAAGGTCTTACTTCACATCCATATCCCCAGTGGTGGAGTGGAGGTGTCCGAGGAGTTGATTACAAAATTCTTGGCCTAGAAGACAGTCTTGTCCAGGAGTGAGAGGAAAGAGGAGCCACATCTGAGTTGTGTTTTCTGTCCCAGAAGAGAGAGCAGGGCACCTGTGTCTCACTTCCCTTGGTTTACCAGTCCCTCCTTCTCCTCCCCCAAAACCCTCAGCACTTCACACTCCCTCCCTTTCTCCTGTCTCCTCACTCTAAGTACTCAGTGGAGGAACTCACTTTGTCATATCCTCCCTCCTCTTGCATACCCAGTCTCAGCCCCTACCTCCTTCTTTACCTCTGTCCCACTACCTGGAGATCTCTACAGGTTGCCCACAGACCCACCTCATTTGTTATATTGCCACCTAGTCTAATGGAATCCTTGTATCAGGGAGCCATTTATTTAATTCCCAGTTCTGTCAGCTAGACAAATTTTCTGTCAGTGAGATAAGTCACCCCACCATTCTGGTCCCCAGCTGCTAAATGAAAGACTTGGAATGAAAGACCTGATGAATTCCTTCCAGCTCAGACTCTCTGTAGTTCTCTGAATCCCTGACAAAATAAAGGAGTGGTTGTGTGGGCATGTATAAGAACGTTTGCAAAAAATGCATTCACGTTTCTGAATTTTTCTACTATGTAAACCTGGTTTTCTTATAAGGTTATACCTAAATCCAGAAGAAATAGCCAGACTACCTGAAATAAAACTTATTCTGTTATATATACTTACATGTAAATATGTATTTACCTGTGATGGTTAATTTTATGTGTCAACTTGAGTGGGCCACAGGGTGCCTGGATATTCGATCAAACATTATTCTGGATATTTCTGTGAGGATGGTTTGAGGTGAGATTAATAATTAAATTAGTAGACTCAGTAAAGCAGGATGTTCTCCCTAATGTGGGTGAGCCTCACCCAATCCATTTAAGTCCTGAATGGAACAAAGATGTAGACCCTTCCCCCAAATGAAAAAGAATTCTCTGGCCTGATGCCCTTCAAGTGGGTTCTGCTTTCTAACTCAGACTGAAACATCAGCTTTTCCTGGGTCTCAAGTCTGCCTGCCTTCAGACTGGAACTACACCATCAGTGTTCCTGGGTCTCCAGCTTGCCGACTTACCCTGGAGCTCTTAGAAGTTGTCAGCCTTCATAACTGCATGAACCAATTCCTATTGGCTCTGTTTCTCTGGAAGAACCTGACTAATGTAACATGTATATTTGTTATTGTTACTTTAAGATTATCAAGAAATCGGAGTACCTGGGTGGCTCAGTTGGTTAAGTGTCTTCAGCTCACATCATGATCTCGCAGTTGATGAGTTCGAGCCCTAGGTCAGGCTCTGTGCTGACTGCTCAGAACCTGGAGCCTGCTTTGGATACTGTATCTCCCTCTCTCTTTGCCCCTTGCCCACTTACAATCTGTTTCTCTCAAAAATCAATTAAAAAAAATTTTTTTAATGTTTTATTTATTTTTGATACAGAGAGAGACAGAGCATGAGAGAGGGAGGGGCAGAGAGAGAAGGAGACATAGAACGGGAAGCAGACTCCAGGCTCTGAGCTAGCTGTCAGCACAGAGCCTAACGCGGGGCTTGAACCCACGAAGGTGAGATCTGACCTGAGCCGAAGCCAGAGGCTTAACTGACTGAGCCACCCAGGCACCCCTAAAAATTTTTTTAAAATCATTATCAAGAAAAACATTTCAGGGACGCCTGGGTGGCTCAGTTGGTTAAGTGCCGGCTTCGGCTCAGGTCATGATCTCACATTTCGTGGGTTCGAGTCCCGCATCGGGCTCTGTGCTGACAGCTAGCTCAGAGTCTGGAACCTGCTTCAGATTCTGTCTCCCTCTCTCTCTGACCCTCCCCTGCTCGCACTGTCTCTCTGTCTCTCAAAAATAAATAAAAGACATTAAAAAAAAAAAAGAAAAACATTTCATTATTACATTGAAGGCAACATGCAAATCCCTACCCCTCAAAGCTGTTGTTCAGTTGAGCAAGAGAATTGAGCAAGAGAACAGCTCAGGACAGAAGACTACAGAATGATCTTACACCACCGAGACTGTCCAGGTGTGAAGCGTGGTAATTTTGCTAACACCCTAGGGAATACAAACAAACACAGTCAACAAACATCAGTGAAGTATTTCTCGTCCTTGGCTAATTCCAGGAGGGTTCAAACACTGGTCTAACTGGAAAACAAAAGACCTAAAACTCATCAAACCCAAGAAGAAGCTTTGATGGGTGCTATACATCCTAAATATCTCAGCATGATTCACGATTTGTATGCCTCATGGAGTGCTGGAAATAAACAAGGAAACCACCACCTCTTTAGTGCACCCATTTCATACAAGGCAATTGGGATTAAGCCTCACACAAATGCTGTCTGGTAGGTCACACTCTCTGCACTTCCCAGTGTTTTTACCTGTGCTCAAGATCTAGAGTAGCCTGCCATCAGACTTAGTAAGTCTGTGTATCTGGAAAAAATTTTACTGTTTCCCTGGCAGAAGAGGGAAGACAAGAGCCTTGTCTGAAGTCACGTGGTAGGTGAATAGCAGAGCTGTGAGTCAAACTCCAATCTGTCTTTTTTAAAAGCCCATGTACTTTTAGCAGAAAACCAGGCTTGTCCCTCTTAAGGAAAAGGAATGAGGCAAGTAGGAGACTGAGACAGAGTAGAGCATGACACTCCGTGCAGGAAGATACCCTGGATTTGGAGGAAGAATATACCTTAACAGTTAAGAGGCCAACAATTCCCCTGAAATGGCATTAAAGGAAAGGCCCAGCTACTAAATATATCAGCAGTAATGACTATTCTTGGAAAACAACACTGTTGGGAAACAAGTTCAAATTGAGAAGCCAGACAACTAGGGCGTCGACCCATATAAGCCTGTTTGTCTGAGAGTTTCCCAGACGTCAGACACCCTGCACCAGAGCTCCATCCCATCTCTATTATTAACATTTCTTTTTTCAATTCACTTTTTCACACAGTGTTGTTCTAAACAATCATACATATGAAACCAGAGATGTCGTGTATTGGTTAGTCATTCACATTAGAATGAACACATGACAATGAGTGCTTTTACTACTTATGCATCCTGCCTTACATCAATCACCTCACTTCCCACCAGTTGTACACATTTCATCCTTCTACCAACAGCTTTATCTCAAGCTTCAACTCAAAAACTTTTACCTGGAAAACGTTTTCACAGAAGAATAAAAGATCCGGGGTGCCTGGGGTGGCTCAGTCAGTTAAGCATCCGAATCTTGATTTCAGCTCGGGTCATAATCTCACGTGAAATCAAGCCCCAAATCTGGCTCTGTACTGACAGCAAGGAACCTGCTTGGAATTATCTCTCTCTGCCCTGTCCCTGCACATGATGAGCGTGCTCGCTCTCTCTCTCTCTCTCTCTCTCTCAAAATAAATAAACTTTTAAAATAAAAGAATAAAAGACCAAGGACAATAGAAAAAATGAAGCCCAGGTCAAAGATTTCATCATATTTATCCAATTCTGTTCAAAACCACATAGGCTTTCTATTCTCATCATTCTGCAAATATTTCTGATTGCTCACTAGAGATGTTTCACATATTCTTCATGGAGTTAATAAAAGAACTAATTCTTATGACTCTTTATTTCTATTTGCTCTGATTGCACAAGTAAAGTAGTATCTTAGAAGTCGATTCTTTATGTCTCTGTTTTAGTAAGGGTCTTTAGCTGAGGATTACACTGAGGTAACAGTGGCCACATACTTGGCTATTTAAGGCAAACCAGAAATCCAAATTTTCTATGTGAAAATCCTCATTTGGATATCTTACCACCAACTTCAAAAATCCTATTTTAAAAACAAGCAACAACAAAACCTCCACTGAATAGGCAAATCAGAGCAGCTCTTGAGCCAGAAATACCCACTTTGACTGCAATGTGTAGGTTTTGCCTCCCATTATAAACACTTGAGTGCAGCTCTTTGTCCATTAAGACTGTAAGCATTAGGGCACCTGAGTGGCTCAGTCAATTAAGCATCCAACTTCAGCTCAGCTCATGATCTTACAGTTTGTGGGTTCGAGCCCTGCGTCGGGCTCTGTGCTGACAGCTTAGAGCCTGGAGCCTGCTTTGGTTTCTGTGTCTCCTTCTCTCTCTACCCCTCCACCCACTCACACTGTTTGTTTCTCTCTCTCAAAAATAAACATTAGAAAACAAATTTTTTTAAAAGCATTACTATCAGCATTACAGAGACTATAAGCATTATAGCATTACACCACACCTAATTTGCTTTTACGTCCTCATCACCTATAAAATGCTTCACACATCAGGTATATGAATAAACTTGCTTAATAATGAGGAATTAAGGAATTCAACAAAACAAGATGACACTAAGTGCTATTAGCTATGCATTCAGTCCTGTCCGGGTCAAAGTTTGTGTCCATATTTATATAAAGACATCGATGGACACATGAGTGCATTTTCAGATAACAAGAATATAGAAAACTAGTAAAAAATTATGTGGATTCATTTTGTTGAAAGATGATATTATAGCAATTCAAGAGTCTGATTCCAATTTTTCTCACTTAGAAGCTGGACATCTATTGAACATCTATCTCTTAGCCCTCAGACCTTCCCCACCTGTGTGCATGTTTCCACATCAACCCATCATTCTAGAATGCCCATCCTTTCTGTCTTACCCAGAAAACCCCTGCTTATCCTCTTGGCCCTGCTGTAATGGAGCTTTCTCCTGGAAGCCTTCCTGGATAGAATAGGGAAAATAATTCCCTCCGTCTCCTAAGCTCCCATAAAACCTTGTTCGAATACATGTTATTACTTCTTTCACATGTTTAGTTTTTCTAATTTCCCATAAGCTACTTAGAGATCATGTATCTGAATATGCACTGTGATTAACAGTTTCAGAAATAGAGAGCACAGTGCACAAATAGCTAGTTTATAAATAAAAGATAAAATTCCTATTTTATCTAATGAAATACAAGCATGGGGAATATAAATGAGAGGTATTTAGAAAACAGCACACATGTGAAATAATGCAATCTAGACTGCAACTATTCTAGAAACCTAGATTAGTCTCTTACACAACATTCACTCTCTTTCAGATTTCACAGGAAGACCTCTGGGTTCTTTCAGGTTGTCAGTTGACATAGAGGCAAAAATTAGGTCAAGATTAAAAATTAGAGAAAGCAATCCAATGCGAGTGGAGCAGAGGAAAAAAACTCGAGAACTTAACAAAGTGCTTTAGACTTCTGCAGATTTCTGAACAGCAAAAAATTCAAAGACTTGAGTTTCCAGCATCAGGAGGTGATAAAATGGAGAATGTTTGTGTGAAGAAAAAACAGGGATATTACTAGAAACAAAAAGGAACATGGGTTCCTCTTTGCAAATGGCTCTCCCTTGCTCTATTTTTTCTAAGTATAAGGGCTCTATGTAATGTGGCCCTTTGGTGGATGGAGTAGGATTAAAAAGAAAGGGAATGGCTGGGGCACCTGGGTGGCTCAGTCGGTTAAGCCTCCGACTTCAGCTCAGGTCAGATCTCACATTCGTGGGTTCAAGCCCCACATCAGGCTCTGTGCTGACAGCTAGCTCAGAGCCTGGAGCCTGCTTCCAGTTCTGTGTCTCCTTCTCTCTCTGCCCCTCCCTGTCTCATGCTCTGTCTCTGTCTGTATCAAAAATAAAACATTAAAAAAAATTGAAAAAAAAAAAAGAAAGGGAATGGGGGAGACTGACCTGGCCTGTAGAATCTTGGAAGATTTTATTGATGTCTGATGCCTATAGTACCTTCAGAGCTCGGATAAAGGCATCTTACCAAGTTTAAAATGCAAACCAAGTTCTTAGAACAAGAACTGTACAAGAAAAATAAGATAGTTCTTCCCACAATTCATTCTACTCCTCTCCTGGTTTTAGCCCCTAACACAAAGTTTGGCAGTCAGTAAAGAATTCCACTAACTCAGAAATGAAAAATAATTTCTATATTTTAAATAAGTATTTTTTTCCTATTATATACCTTTCTCTCCTCCTTCTTTTCTCTTTCTTCATCCCTTCTCATATTTCTTCTTCATTTTCTTTTTTCTTCTTCTCCTTCTCCTCCTTCTCCTCTTCCTCCTCCTCCTTCTTCATTTTCTAGACGACTTCTTTGGCTGGGTAGCTGTGCTGACCATCCAAAGTGATTCTCAAAAACACTGACATATCCTTCCAAAAAGTTCTCTCTTGTATTGGTCCCTGTTGCAAGATAATATATTAGAAACATTAGAAACGGTATTTCTAGAAGGCATGGAGGAGTTAATGAGTTAATGATAAATCCAAGTTTCCTTCTTGGGATGCTTCTCCTGAATCTGGACTAAAACCTGTAAAATTCATTCTTAAACAATGAGGGCCCTGACCCAGACCACTATGATAGGATAATTTT
>PISW01012127.1:0-34871 GCA_004023785.1 Mungos mungo
TTTTGTATTTACCACTACTTTTTTAGCTATGAAATCCATTTGGGAGTAAAAAGCAGTTCGACCCAACTTCTTATCATTTGAAGCAAGTAAATAATGGATGCGTTAATTCTGAAAGGTCCAGTATGATTCAGCACAAAGATCATACACAGGACTTTGTTACTGAGCACATTCTTGGAGTAGATTCTGCTTGGAACCTACTTAGGATCAAAACCGACATGGGGTATCCGGTTCAAAATCAAGTTTGCCCATAATATGCAAGCCAAAACATAAATTAAAATGTAGTCGATGCCTGTATAACCCTTCTTCTGCCACTCGATTAAAATCACTCTTCTCCTTCCAGATCTGTGCAACAATTTATCTGGATGAAAGTCCAATTTAAACTCCTAGGTAATTTTGGGTTCGTTTGCAAGTGGGAAGCCCAGATGTTAAGGGACCAAGAGATTCATTTGGGAGATGTAAAACGGGTGATCCAGAGGTCAAACACACAATCCATATTATTTCTACATTATGGACACAATGGTAGACACCGTCAGAAACTCGGGATTTGCTTGGATTATCACAGCAGGAAGAGGTACAGTGATGAAATGTGAGGATTATTTGGTCTGGAAACCCCCAAGTAGTATACAGGACCTTAAGAAAAGGGTCCTTTTGCATGGTCTTAAGTCAACGCTCATTTTCCTAGAAGGCAGCTTTACAATATTCTTCAGAGTTAAGATGTGTCCGTTAGCCACGTAACAAGGTGCAAATGCAACGAAGTGGCAATTTACACAGGAGCCGGATTCTAAAGTCAGCATGAAAAGTAAAAATTGTAAATGGTCAGATTATCCTTAAAAGGGCGTGGTGTCTACACGGACACACCTACAGCAACTACCCACCTTTACCAGGTACAGAACGTCTTTTCCAAGGAGTTAGAACAGATGGTTGCTTTTCTGGTCTTTTTTTTTTTTATGTTTATTTATTTGAGAGGGAGAGTGTGTGTGTGCACAGAGAGAGGGAGACAAAGAGGGAGACACAGAATCAGAAGCAGGCTCCAGGCTCTGAGCTGTCAGCACAGAGCCCGACGCGGGGCTCGAACTCACAAACCGCGAGATCATGACCTGAGCCGAAGTCGGACCCTCAACCAACTGAGCTGCCCTGGCGCCCCACTTTTCTGGTATTAAAGGCCATGTCATATGACCGATGTGCCTCTTTAAATGCTAGAACCCCAGCAAACGGGGTGAGCCGCCCACTCTTTGGGCAAAATGTGGACCCACAGACAACCCTTTCCCATCTCATGCTCCCCCCGCCCGGAGCATAAAATGGTAAGCAGATTGGTGACCGTATTCCCCATCTTTCTGTAGATTTTGTCTTGTTTGCCTTTGTTTTGTAGAGCTCTTGTTGATATGCGGTGGAGGTACATATACACAAAGACCTCACTCACCCCCACCGGAGACCACTACGTGACTAAACAGCATCCGGCATGGAGTCCATCTAAGGCCACATTCAGCGGGGAGGCCCTGGCATGGCCGAGCCAACGAGTTCATTTCTAGCATCTGTTCTGATTGGCTAGGTCTCTCTCCTGATCGGTTGGTGCCTCTGGTTTTGTAGTTTTATTATCCCTATTAGGTACAGCTCCCTAAATCCAAGGGCGTGATAATTGAGACCATCGACAGAATTTCCAGGAAAAGTCTATGTTCTAGCCTAACTAGTATACAAACTCCTGAAACCTAAAGAAGTCAGGACTTTGAAAACGAAAGGGATTTTCTGCCTCCTCTGACTATAAGGTGTGGTCAAGCGGGGCCCTTTCTACCAGCTCTCCCCACCCCCCTAAAAAGCCAACCTCGAGGGACACCTGCCGCTCGACAGGTAAGGCTTCCGCAGGCCGTGTGACAGGGCCCGGTTAAGACCCGTGTGATGGGAACCTCCAACAGTAGGGACACACCTCGCGCACCCCTCGCACGCCGCGCCCAGACCCTTTGGTCAGGGACATGCATAAAACAAATGTCACATGGAAGGTGGCAGGTCCCCGTCCTCCAGACAAAAGCTCAAGCCTGCCTTTGGCAGCCACACGAAGGCAGCTCAGGAGGAGAAAGATAGAAAAGGAGTCAAAAACGGAAGGAAAAAGTCTGGAGCGACACGGGAGAACAGAGAAAGGAAGAAGGTAGGAAAAAATTGCCAGCTAACTTCCAACCGGTCCCCTCCAATCTGGCAGGAAAACAATGCGGCCATTTTCTCAATGGCTGAGCCCCGGGGAACACCCTTGGCCCAGGCACTTCCGCCGCTGCTTGGGGAACAGACAGGTTCCTCCTTTCTGGGCTGGGGCAGGAAGGCGCAGGCTGGGTCTCCAGCCTCAATCTGAGCATGTGGGGGAGGGGGAGGGGGGAGGTGGAGCCTCATTATCATATTCAATAGGCTTCTCGTGGAACAGTGATCTTTTTCACTTGTTCCTGCTAATGAGAAATTATTAGCTGGCTTCCAGAGGGAGGCGGCCCCACGTGACGCCTCGGCATCTGTCATGCTATCTGCCTCCGGGGCTGCATTTATTTAGAATCTAGGAACAGCACCAGTAGTAAAGAATACGCTTAGACTCGAGTTAACGTCTCTTCCCAGCCACCAAAATCACCCTGCGTGACCTTCTGAGGCTGGATGGTCTCAGGGGAGCCTGCCGTGCGATGTCCTGTCCATGGCACAGGCCTCCAAAGCCACTGAGGGCATTCATGGTAATGCTGTGCCATGGAGCCCCATCCGAGGTGCCTTCAACCCATGTCAGATAAATGATGGGTGCTAGGCCGAGAGAGACAGAGAGAGAGAGAGATGGGGGGGGAGGCAGAAGGGACGAAATCCATGCACACTGGTCCCTGTTTCCCTCCGGGAAGGTGTGCCCAGAACAGGTGTGGAAATGAGGTGTAAATCTCTGTCATTCGCCCCCACGTCCTTCCCAACGGAGAGCATCTCACCTTGCTGAGCCTCGATTTTGTGCAGACCTTTCACACGGTGTGGCCCTGAACGCAAGCCAGCCCTTCCCCTGGAAGCCACCCGAGGCGCTGTGACCCCCGCTCACCTAGGAGGAAGCCCGGCTCACCTGGACCTCGTGAAAGACCCCGTGTTACAGTTCCGAGATTTTTCGGGGGTGGTTTTGGCTCCACGAGAATGTTCCCTTTAGTGAGGACTTGAGAACCCAGCTCCTGGAGGAGAGGAGAGGAGAGTCTTCCAGGAGCTGCTGAGAACACTGTGGCGCAGGCGACCTCCATCAGTAACGCTCCGAGGCAGGACCGAGGACCCACGCGGTGCAGCCCCCGACCTGTGTCACAGTTAAAGAAACTTACTGCACGTGAGCAGAACCAATTTCAGAATCGTGCCAGTCCTTTATTTGTACTTTTTAAGTTTATTTATTTTGAGAGAGAGAGGGAGAGAAAAAGAGAGGGAGAGAGAGCAGGGGGGGAGGGCGTACAAGTGGGGGAAGGGCAGAGAGAGAGGGAGAATCCCAAGCAGGCTCTGCACTGAGAGTGTGGGGTTCAAACCCACGAACTGTGAGATCATGACCTGAGTCGAAATCAAGAGCTAGAGGCTTAACCAACTGAGCCACCCAGGCACCTTTTTTTTTATTTGTATTTCTTAAATCACTATTTAAATATTTGTCTCACCTTCCCAGCTGCCTCGCACAACCCAGCTTCTCACCCCAAACCGCACTTGATTCTCCAGCGCAAGGGGTCAAACGCCCATCCCTTCGTCCCTCCTATTTCCCCTCTTTATTCTCCACCTCAACAACCCAAGTGACACAAGACCCTCTTCGCAGGGCAGAAAAGGCCACAAGATGGAAGCAAAGTAAGCCAGAGTCTTCATTAGGAACGTGGAAAGGGTGAGGAACGTTCCAAAATTAATATCACGTTTTCCCATCATCCGTTTGTGGGCTCTTGAAAATGGCAATTTTTTAGGCTCTGAAAACTAAACTACAACGGGGCGGATGGCAGGTGGCAGACGCTTCTGCCTGGTGCCTCTTCAAGACTCTGCAGAAGCTACTGAATATTCCATGTCATCAGTACCATTGGTTTGTTCAGTCCCGGTGCCTTTACTTTGGCACTTGAGGCTCGCCAGAACCTACCCATCTGACCTCACCAGCCTTCTCTCACTGTCCCTTCGAGGCCATTCACCCCTGCAAAGCCCCCGGACTTGCTAGTTTCCGTATCCACGCACCGTTTCCTCCCCCACCTCCCACCGAAATGCTCTCGCCCTCGTTCCCACGCGCTGAAAATCTGCCCAGTCTTCGATCCTCCCTTCAAACACCACCTTTCATGGAGCCCTTCTCAGACCCCATGGTCCTTTACCTCCAGCTATCGATGGCATTTACCACTGCCTCTCTTGGGTATTTGGATACTTGTTTTGTTATTGCTGAATGAATATGGCTTAACCCCAGCACAGAACTAGACACTAATGGGCATCTGTTAAGTGGACAAAGGTACAGATATAAATGTAAAGAGGGAAAATAAAACATGCACCCATTGGGGCGCCTGGGTGGCTCAGTAGGTTAAGCATCTGATTTCGGCTCAGGTCATGATCTCACAGTCTGTGGGTTCGCGCCCCGCGTCGGGCTCTGTGCTGACAGCTCAGAGCCTGGAGCCTGCTTCCGATTCTGTGTCTCTTTCTCTCTCTCTGCCCTCCCCCACTCACACTCTGTCTCTCTCTCAAAAATAAATAAAGATTTAAAAAAATAAAACATGCACCCATCAAAGGCAGCCAGAGAATGTATTTATGCCATCACTAGCCGTGCTTCTAAATCAGACTTTGCTAACATAAGACACACGTGCTGTCTGGTCCAACCTCTACACCCATAACAGGTTGACAAGTCATGACTCAGGGATGGTAAATACGTAGCATGTGTGACTGGTTTGCATTTCTACACTCATGGCAGACATGACCAATCCATCGTGACTCGTTCTCCCTAAACCCTCACACAGCCTCAGCATCTCCCCGACACAGAGCTCCAGGCAGGCGCTACAATGGGGTCAGGATTGCCGTGAGGTAAAGCCCATTCATTGCCCTACTGGGTCTCTTTCTCCACTCAGAATCACTAACTCCAGTTACTGTATATAAGGTGCCGGTCCTCCCTCAATCCTCCCGGCTAGCCGACTCACACTGATCCCAGCCCTCACTCCGTACTTCCCACTGAGCCCCGCTTCCCACACAGGCTCAGCAAGGCACTGGCCACAGCTCGAGCCTTCCAGGCAAGTGAGCTACCTCTGAGTTCAACCCGCTTGAAGGATCCCCACCCCCAGTTTGGACCTGTTCCGACCCTAGGAAAAGCAACTTGTGTTCTGTGCCCATCCCAGAAGCAGGAAACAGACACGTCCATTCAGGAAGGTCACATACCCAGCTTATAAACTGCAACTACTCTTTCCCTACGTGCTCCCTCACGTGAGTTGAGAGGCATCCCCAGAAGCCTTCTTAACACAAGAATTCAAACAACCATTAAAAACCAATCTCAGTTTGCATCTGAGATGAAATTTATCTGCCAGTCATGCCTCGTGAACCAATGAAGACTCCAGTTTCCAAATGATACAACCCCACAGAGCAGAGGAGGCTACAAAGGCCTCTCTTCCTCTCCCTCTGAATCCCAGGAACATTCTTAGAATGAACCTAGAATCCGAAGGGACCACCCAAACTACTGCCCCCCCCCATGGGTGTGGCACCGCTGTGGCCGACAGAAACATGGCGGGGATTCCGAAGTCCTGGGCAGCAAAAACCTTCTCAATTTCACTTCCTGCTTTTCCATCAGGGAAAGCTTAACCAAAATAAAAATTACAACCCGTCACATTACAGTGCATCAAAGCATGATGTAACATCATAATTTTTTAAAAGCATTCGTTTTAATTTACGGTGTTGCATTATGTCACAGAAAGCTTGATTTTTCCCTGAGTACCCACAAATTTTGACAGTGATGGCTTCTCCCCAAAACTTTGGCAGACTGAAACGCTGTGAGGGTTGGCCAAAATCAGGTGTTTCGCTCCCACTGAAGGACCGTTTACAAGTCACAAGGGGACGATTCTGTCTCATGTCCTAAACTCAAACAGTACTGTCCAATAACCAATATGGCAAGTGAGAATTTCTCATGCGGCTAATCCAACTTGACCCGTCCCGCAAGTATAGAAGAAAATAAAATTGGATTTTGGAACTGAAAGGCTTAGCACCCCAAAAAGTGAATAATATCTCACTAATAAATTTTTATATTGATTGCATTTTGATATTATATTTTGGATATACACAATTAAATAAAACCTATTATTAAAATTCATTTCACTTTTTTCTTTTAACTCTTTCAATATGGCTGCTGGGAAATTTTTAATTACGTTTGTGGCTTGTATTATTTTACTACTGTTAGTGTTACTATGGAACATCCCCCTGTCTCCACGAGTAGGAGACCAAAGAGTTGAAAATTCTAAGTAAAAGAACCTTAAATCTCTTTTGTGGGTTAAGACAAGGGATTGAAGTCTGATTCCAAAGAGAAAAACTGTAAATATTTGTATGTATGTGTTCAAAAAGCATTTATTGAACACCTACTGTATACCAGGCACTTCTTTTTTTAAGTAGGCTCCATGCCCAGCCCAACACAGGGTTTGAACTCATGACCCTGAGACCAAGACCTTAGCTGAGATCAAGAATCAGATACCTAACCAACTGAGCTACCCAGGGACTTTTCCAAGCATTGGGATAAGATAGCAGTGGGAAAAAATTAAGTCCCTTCCCTCATGGAATTCACATCATAGGGGAGAGAGAGAGAATATAAATACATATGACAAGAAGTGCCATGAAGAATAATAAAACAGAGTATGGGAGTGGTGTGGGCCAGGACAAAGGGTCTCACTATCACACAGAATAGTCAGAGAAGACATCGCTGAGGAGCACAGATGAACCCTAGCACAGGGAGAGGTGAGCCACAGGAATGCCTGGGAAAAGGTTTCCAAGCCAATGCCACAGCAAATCCCAAGTCCTGAGGTCGGTGCATGTTTGACGTGCCTGGGGAGCAACAGAAATCCTGGAGGGACAGAACAATTAAGAGAAGGAGAGGAGGAGAATCCATCAGAATGGGAGAGTTTATGGCAAGTTTATATATCGTGTGGGACAAGAGTTAGCAAACTGTGGGCAGTGGGCCACATCTGCCTCTTTTTATAAATAAAGTTTTATTGGAACACAGTGATGCCTGTTTATTTATGTACTGACCACAGGTGCTTTCAAAAGGCAGAGCCGAGTAGTAGCAATGGAGATGGTGTAGCCAAGAAGTCAGATATTGGCAGATCAATTTCTGCAGTGTTAGTCAAGTTTTCAAATCTCCAGGGTGATATCTTTCCTCTTAAAGACAGAAAAATGGGAATTTGTGGGATTGTTTTGGGAGAGGGTAGGGTTTCCCTCTTTTGCAATGTTCTACATAAGGGGTAGAGAGGTCAAATCTAGCCCGCTGCCAGTTCCTGTGCACAAGCTAACAAAGCTTTGTATATTTTTAAAAGACTAAAAAAATTGGGAAAGGAAAAATGATTTAGGCTATGAAAATTACATGAAATTCACCATCCATTGGTGATGTTTCACTGGAGCACAGTCATGCTCATTTGTTTCCATAGCGTCTCATATGTTTTCAGAGTTGAGGGGTAGCCACAGAGACATACGGCCCCTAACGTAGAAAACACTCACCCCCTGGCCCCTCACAGACAAGGGTTGCCACTCTGGGGAGGGCATTGTATAGACGATGCTGTTTCCTCTGACTGAGATAGGAAACCA
The DNA here is from genome assembly GCA_004023785.1 of Mungos mungo. NCBI lineage: Eukaryota > Metazoa > Chordata > Mammalia > Carnivora > Herpestidae > Mungos > Mungos mungo. The sequence goes on from PISW01012127.1 coordinate 7,747, forward strand.
GTGAGACCCGTCATGTGACCAGATGTGCAGTTTCAAGGGAGCTACTGATAAAAGCAGAGAGCCTTGCTTGTCACATGACGTTTTGGGGACCGCCCACGCATCCGCAGTCATCTTGAGGACAAATTTCCTGTCTGATTAAACTCCAAGCCCCAGCAGCATCCTGCCTTATGCGTGAGACTTCCTCAGTAAGAGTTTGTTAAACCGCTGAACGACTGAATGAAACGCTAGCTCTGGCATCCCTTGGACACCACGGGTTGGGGTGACCTAGTGTGGCTTTCTTAAGAACAGAAACACTCTGCACGTGTGTGCCTGTGGGAAAGTTCCCTCTGCCGTGTCACACAGCCGTTGACAGCATGTGCACTTCCTGTCCAAACACCAGTCACATGAACTGGCCTAGGAATTTAGTCTCACCTACGTGAGATTCCGCTATCTCGTGTCCGGTGTGCAAGGGAGTGGCCTCCTTCACCACATCAGGCCTGGCCCATGACAAAAAACATATAAAGCAGCTCAGAACAAAGCAGACGCCCTTCAGGCTAACTCCTGACTACAAGTTTTTACCCGGGACCCATGTTATCGTCGCTCTGCCTGCCCGTCTCTTGACAGGTTATCCCACCCACTCTTTCCTGGAGATTTCTGTCAAGATGTGTCGCCTTCCAGTTCTTGCAAAGACTGGGTCTTCTAAAAATTGAGTTTCCACAGGGCACCTGGGTGGCTCAGTCAGTTAAGCATCTGACTTCGGTTCAGGTCATGATGTCACAGTTTGTGAGTTCAAGCCCTGCACTGGGCTCTGTACTGACAGCTCAGAGCCTGGAGCTGCTTCGGATTCTCTGTCTCCCTCTCTCTCTGCTCCACCCGTGCCCCCACTCTGTCTCTTTCTGTCTCTCAAAAATAAATAAACATTAAAAAAAATTAACAATTAAAAAATATTTTTAAAAAATGAGTTTCTAGGACCACCAAATCTCCACAACCTGCTTCTTCCTTCTAACTGTCCATCTCTGGGCACACGGTTGTCCCCTTAAATGCCTAGAAATACGTGACTCCGCCCTACAAACACTGCAGATGTGATTCCCACTTTTGGCCCCTAACTGCAAATCATCTGTGAAATGTTTGACGCAAGGCCATTTTCATAACTGGGAGACTTCTGAGTCTGGGGAAGGAAAGAGAGGAATGTGTTGTTCCGCACTGGGGGAGGGGAAGGGGTCTGTCCTACACATTATAGCGTCTTCAACGGCATTCTTGGCCTCTCTGGCTGGCCCAGTAGTCGGGCATACGTCCCTAAATGCTCTATCCAATAGGTGTCAGTAGCACCATCTCTGTTTGTGACAACCAGACATGTCTCCAGACATTGTCAGATGTCCCCCTGGGGACAGAATCACCCCTATGGCCACAGAAACACCCAAGCAAAGTCTGCCATTCGCAACAGATCCATTTGGAGGACCTCCTTCCCAAGAGAGCGTTCCTGCACCGGCTTACCAGCATTTCTATGCTGAACTGCGGTTTAAAAAGAGGAGTGTCTGGGGGCACCTGGGTGGCTCAGTCGGCTAAGCGTCCAGCTTCAGCTCAGGTCATGATCTCACGGTTCATGGGTTCAAGCCCCACGTCGGGCTCTGTGCTGACAGCTAGCTCAGAGCCTGGAGCCTGCTTCAGATTCTGTGTCTCCTTCTCTCTCTGACCGTCGCCTGCTCGCACTGTCTCTCTCTGTCTCTCAAAAATAAATAAAAAACATTAAAAAAATTTTTTTAACAAAAATAAAAACAGGAGTGTCTGGAGGCCGCGCATCTAGGGAACAGCAGCGGAGACCAGCCTCACAGTCACAGCAGCACCGAATGTCTCCCCGCTCAGCAGATCCCCGAATGTCCCCTCCCGCCAAGTGCTCAAAATCGCTGGGGTCTCCGAACTTAACGCTTTTATTAGGAAGCACAAGAGAAATGATCCTGAATATCGCAGACTTCCTGGCTTCTCATCTTCAGAGTCTATCACACTGAAAACAAAAACTAGGTTTTCTTTACCTTCCTGTAATCTGTTTTCGCCTTCTCTTCCCGGGTGCCCGGCGGTTTGTATCAGGACTTCCCAGCCACCCCACTCTTGACCGTTTGGGCCAAAGACTTCTTTGTTGTGAGAGCTGTCGGGGGCACTGCAGGGTCTTCAGCAGGATCTCTGGCCTCTACCCTCAAGATGCCGGTAGCAACCCTCAGTTGTGACAATCAAAAAACGTCCCCAATTGTCCCCTGTGAGCAAAATTGCCCCTGGTCCGGGACCACCGGGTCATATGCATTTCCTTCTCTTTCCCAGGTATCCCAGCCGGATTAAACATTCCTGGCTTTACCCAACAGGGAGTCGCCATCCTAGGAGCCATTTAGTTTTTAAAACTATTAATACATATATGTTGTCTGTACAGCTGCCCTCTTAATAAATTCAGACGTTTCTCTTTGAAACGGGGGAGATTCTCACAAAACATCATCTTGGAGGACATCGCAGGATGCGCGGCGGCTGCCTTCTGGGGTGCTCGACGGCTCTCCCCAGCCAGGAGTGGGGCTGCGGCTGCGCGCTGGTGATCCATCACGGCAGAAAAATACGGAAAGAACCTCGAATCCTTACTGCCCTCTAGAGAAATTCCGGCAGAAGCGCTCAATCTGTCGCAGTCAGCAGAAAAACAACGCGGCCAGACACAACCGTGCCTGGCAGTTGTGAAGCAAATTATTTGCCGCATTCTTTGAAAGACGATCTCACCAGACCCTTTTTCACAGTCTCTCTCCCCAGAACCGGGGGCCCCCACGTTGGCTTCGACGTTGATGCCATCGTAATTTTGCCAATTCCAGGGCCACTCTCCCACAGGATGATTTTAGGCCCACAGATGAATCAAATTCAGATATTCTCCGAAGTAACCATGGACCATATTTAAATGCAAATCCTTAGATCCATACAAATGCGTCTCCAGCCTTTGTTTACTGGCCGAGCAACAGGCCAACGCACAGAGATTTCTTGTTTATGCATCTCAGAAAGACCAGGCCTGAGGAGGTCATTCACTAATTCTTCTCTTTGCACGAGGTTTTGGCAGGTGAGAACATTCCAGCACGTCTTGGAGCTAATCACTTTTTATTTCTTTAAAAAAGAATTTTTTTTTCAACTTCAGACACTGTTTTGATCAAGACTTACCTATTCCTTCACGGCCATCTGTCTTCCAATGAGGGAGTCAACACTGACATTCAAGTGCTTTTCCCGACCGAGGCCCTGAAAGAGTTATCCTAGGTCTGACTCGTGTCTCTTTAGCACAGGTGGAAATAAACTTCTAAAAAAAATTAAAAATAGATTTTTTAAAAAACTTTGAAAAATATACACTCGAAGATATACACTAGATGGGAAGTCTTGCAGGATTAATCAGAACTTTCAAATCATTGTTTCCATTATGACAGGCAATGGCGAAAAATGCTGAATGTTTATGCCTAATGAGTTTGCCCTTTGCCAAACAAATCCTTTTAGCGATGGCCCGGAAACACAGAACTTTATGGGTTCTTGGAGAGAGTGCACACTGCCCTCTTATGGTCACACGTGCTCATAATTTTATGGGGTCCCCTGATCAGGTTCCAGAAGGCTATAGAAGGTTACTACCAAAGGTAGATCAATAATCCTAGAAATGAATGGGTACCCATGGTTATCTTTGGCTCACCATTTTTTTTCTTTTTTTTCTTTTTTTGTGTGTGTTTTTTATTTATTTTTGAGAAACAGAGAAAGACAGCATGAGCAGGGGAGGGTCAGAGAGAGAGGGAGACAGAATCCGAAGCAGACTCCAGGCTCTGAGCTGTCAGCACAGAGTCCGAAGCGGGGTTCGAATCCACGAACCATGAGATCATGACCTGAGCCGAAGTCAGACGCTTAACCGACTGAGCCACCCAGGCGCCCCTCACCATTTGTTTCTACCCTCTTGACAGGAAAATAAGATACTTGATCCTTTCTTTTGTTATCAAAACCTGTGAGAACTACTTTGCCAAAACAGAAATATGTCAAAAAATAATACTTAGAATATTGGAATGCCATCAGACACAAAAAAAATATGCACATGCATATACCACAGACATTAAAACTCAACAAAATAATGGCTTACAGCTGAACAAAACAAATCTTTCTCTGAATTCAAACTATCAATAAGTAAGTCCCCTGCGGTATCAGAAACTCAGATTCAAAATTAAACCCCCCCCAATTAGAAAGATTGGGGGGGTTGTAGCCAAAGCAGGAATCTATAAAAGTATTTGTTTAATGAACGAGACAGAAAATATGGTGTAGAATAAATTTTCCCCCAAGCCCTTTTTAACGTCAAGATACAGCACTGTGACCTCTTTAAAAAGGTACGAATTAATCACATTCAACTATTTTCACCTACCAAATTATAGATGTCTGTACGTTTTGCGAACCCCCAGCAGCTAAGAAAGGGGGGACCGGGGGAAATAAACGCCAGCATTTCCACTGTCACCACAGCGCACTTGGAACTGTATCCAAACGGAGCTGTTGATCTGTGGAAATGTAAATGTCACTTCTAAATATAGCATTAGGGAGCCAGAGAATCAGCATTTGGGTTGATGAAACACGGTCTCGGGAAGTAGCCTGTAGGAGGCCACCCTTCTCTCCAGCACAGGGCGGCCTCGGGAACCTCCCCCGCCCCCATCCCCGAGGGGCCCTGAGCAGCGGCTTCCTGCGCAGAGCTGAGCGCAGTCTCCTTAACCGGCTACCGCGCCAGATCGTGAATCAAAGCAAGTAATTTCCTGCTCCTCTCTCCTCTTGTCTTAAACGTAAAAAACACAATTTCATTCTGCCTCCTAAGGGTTCCTTATAGTTAGGGATACTTGCAAAGTCTAAAGAAACCCCAAAACCAGGTCCGTGGGCTGAACCATGAAAGTGAGCCTCTTCTGGGATTTGGGGGTTGACCGCAGGGCGCCAGCTGTAGAGACACTGCCGTGTCCGAGGTGCAAAGGTGGAAGGCAGCAAAGCCTTTTTTCATAAATGGGGAGTATCTCCCTCTTTAATGACTTGTTTAACCTTTTTCTTCCTTCTCACACACAGACACACAAAAATGCAAAAGGCTGTTTATGTCCAACCCTCTCTTTATGTACCTTTGTCTTTAACCATTATTGTAATTCAGTCCTCCAACATGAGCATTTTTTCCTCCACTGAGCTATCAAAGACACCTTCCTAATCAACATTACACACAGTAGCGTGATAGACGGCACCACAGCGAAGGCGAGGATGAGCTGGATTTCACTCTGGGGCTCTGCTGATGTCATAAACCGCACAACCAGCTTTATGGAGAGTGGCTGAGCCCAGAAAGCGAATTCTGATCTCGGCTGACTCTGGGAGCCATCTGTTAAGGAAACAGATTTAAATGCCGACCTTTTCATCTCTGTCGTTTACAGAGATTTCAAACTTTTGCTGTAAAATTTAAACTTTTCAGCCACGAACAGATGAAAATTCCTCTCTAGAATCACGTTTGGTTTTGTATTCCCTCTTCTAACTGGCAAATCGATTGGTGGTCTTACCACCCATTGCTACAAGATGATGTTTAAAAAAAGAAAAACGCACCAGGCTATTGCGAATGTTGTAGCTCTGGGTGTCTGTTTCCAATGTCAGACCCATCTCCCACTCTGGAGGCTGACCACCAGTGGTTCACCCTCCAAGCCTCCTTGGCAGAAAGTGCGGGCCACAGGATCCAATTTCAGCCAATGAGACATGGAGGGTGCCTTCTGGGACTGACGTTTTCCTTCTTTTAAGGACAGATGCCTGCCACTCCTCCCCATGATACAGAACTATACAGAACTCATTTACCTCTCTTCACAGATGAGTCGGAAGCTACCCAGCACTTCGAACTTTGGATGCTCAGGGGAGGGTCTGTTATTTGAAGCAGCCATCTTGCAATCATGAAGGGTCATCACGGAAGATGAAAGCCACTTGCTGAGGAGGGAGGAATAGAAAGAAAAGTCTGGGTGCCTGATGCGGAGTGGACCAGCCCCAGCACTATCTCTTACCTTCTCATTAAGTAAATAGCATTGAACAATGCTGGTTTGAACAATGTGAGTCCAATTACACATGGAATGTTTTTTATAAATACAATACATACTATAAATATTTTTTTCTTATGATTGTTTGTTTAAGTGAGCTCTATGCCCAACACAGGGCTTAAACTCGTAACGTAAGATCAAGAATCACAAGCTCTATCGACCAAGCCAGCCACGTTCCCCACCAATAATTTTCTTAATAACATTTTCTTTTCTCCAGCTTACTTTATTGTAAGAAAACAGTATATAATACAAATAACATATAAAATATGTGTTGGGGTACCTGGGTGGCTCAGTCGGTTAAGTGTCCGACTTCGGCTAAGGTCATGATCTCACAGTTGGTGAGTTCGAGCCCCCCATAGGGCTCTGTGCTGACCGCTCAGAGCCTGGAACCTGCATTGGATTCTGTGTCTCTTTTTCTGTCCCTCCCCTGTTTATACTTTCTCTCTCTCTCTCAAAAGTAAATAAACATTAAAAAAATTAAAATTCAAAATATGTGTTAATCGACCATTGATGTTATCAGCAAGGCTTCCTGTCACCAGTAGGCTATTAATAGTTAAGTTTTCAGGGGAGTAAAAAGTTATACGTGGGTTTTCAACTGCACAGGGATTTGGCCTCCTTAATCCCCACGTTATTCAAGGGTCAACTGCATTTTATATTGGGTTCCTCCAGGGAAAACCCATTGAGCGCAAATAATTTACATGGAAGACAATTCCAGGAAGCACCAGCAGGGGAGCAGGGAGTAGGAGGGGCAGGAGAAGGAAACCAGCACAGAGTGTGGTGATGAACGGATAACCCTGTGGACGTCCGAGGCCCAGGGAGAAGACCCTGAGGCAGAGAACCTGCTCTGAGTAGCCAAGGACCCGCCTGATAACAGTGCGCATGTGGGAGGTTGGGGGGAAGGGATGGTGTCAGGTGGAATTCCAATACCTCACCGGCTTCTTCCGGGGTCCCCCATAAAGGTCTATTTGGAGTCTCTATTTGTTGATGGTCTGTTACTCTTGCAGACGCTGTCCTAACGGACATCACTATGGAGCCATTCCGCTCTGTAACTTGTACCCCACGAATTTCTCTGTAATTTCATACCAGTGAGATGATATCAGTGCTAGTTCATTTGACAGTTTCCTCCAGTGTGCCAGCTCTGTGTCCCACACCAGCAGTACAGTGGTGAACCTGTCAGATGCGGGTTCCCAGCTAGAACGCCACAAGGGGCAGTAAGCCCTCTAAAGAAAGAGAAGGTATGGAGAGAGTGCCATGAGTTGAAAATGCAGTGAATCCGAGTGGAGGGGAGAGTGGGAGACGGCCAGCGGGGGAGAGAGAAATATCGCCCCTAACACTTGCACAAATGAGGGAAGGAGAACCTCCGGGCAGGGCATTATAGAGGCCCCAATAAGAAGGTTGTTCAAATACCACCTTTCACAGGAATAGAAAATGAGAATTTGACCCTCACACGAACCCTTGTCACTAGATGGTCTGACTGAAAACTAAACTGGATCATTACAAGAGCCGTCACTTTCTCTTGAAACAAACAAGAAGTCACAGCCAAACTAAATAAATTCTGATCTTCCTGCTCCTCCGGACTAGAAGACAACTACTTTGGGACCTCATCTTTGCAGAAAGAGTTCTTCACAAAAACTCATTTTTCCTGTGGAAAAATATCCTCACGCTTCACCACACTTCGGCTCTTATCCTCATGCACATATAAAGAAGATCTGATCCCAAAGATGTAGGTCTTACAATGTCAGGTTCATGAACGCACCCATTGCCTGGGGTTAATCCTCCTCTGCCCCTGCTTCTAATCCTTCCTTCACCTCCTCAGACTTAATGCAAGGCCATGGAAACCCCAGGGGACTGCAGAGCACAACTGGAAAATCACTGCTCTAGAAGTTTCTACTTTACAAATACTAAGTCCAGATGTATATGTATATATAAAGATATTGCTGATCACCTAAGTTGGGGCTTAGCAAATCATGGCCCAGGGCCAAATCTGACCCACCACCTTTTCTCTAAATAAAGCTTTGATGTTACCCAGCCACCCCCAACCATTTGCATATTGTCCATGCTGCTTTCTAGTGACAGAGTTGAGTGATTGTCACAGAGACTTGTATAGCCTGCAAAGCTTAAAATATTCACTCCCTGGCCCTTTATGGAAAAAGTTAGCCAATCCCAAATCATAATCGAAGTCATTATTTGCGAGAGAAAAGCAGAAGATACTCATTCAAATTCTAGGGCTGGCCTCTGATCACAATTGGATTGAAGCGAAAACACAGAAGGATAGGAAGAGTGAAAGGAAACTACCACAAGACCGGGAGGCCTCTGGGAAGCAAAGGTAGGAAGAGGTACCAGGTTCACCCAGCGGCCCACAGCCACGCCACCCACCTGAGCGAGGGCGCCACAGGCCGAGCCGGGGCAGGGTGTGCCTCCCTCACCAGGCTCTCTGCGAGCTCCAAATCACCTCTGTTCCTGGTCCTCAACTCTGGGGTTTGCCCATGCTGCCCCCTCCTCCTGCAACCCACATTTCCCCCCGCCCCCTCCCCCAGCTCTGGACTGGCTCAGCCTGCTTCCTCCCACTGCCACGCCCAATGTCACACCTGCTAGGCATCTTCCCGAGACCGCCAGGCTTGGCCAGCTTCCCCCCTCTCTGCTCTCACCTTGCTTTCTCTTGTCCTGGACTCCCAGCTGTCACTGTGTGAAAACCCGGGATTACTGGTCTGAAGCTGCCACTGAACGTAAGCCCCACCAGGGCAGGGCTTTGCCCAATTAACCGTTGCATTACTGCCAGATTCTGAAACAGCTCCTGGCACGTGGTAACACACGAATGTTTGTTAAGTGAGTTCTTTCATAGGTAAAGGCTTTTGGATGGAATCACGAAGAGGGGAGCATGGTGCATATACATCAGGGAGAATTACATATTGTCTGTCTTAGGCACTGATCCCCGCCCCAGCTTATTAACAATTTCCATGAGATGAAGTATGAGTGGGAAATGGCCAGACAGAGGAGGCGGCACGTGCAAAAGACCTCGGGCAGGGAGAAGCATGGGGGCGTTGGCAGTATGGAAACTAGAACCGGCATGGCTTGAGCAGAGAAAGCCAGAGTAGAAGAAAGTCAGACCGTACAAGACCCATGCATCATGTTAAGAATGTTTTTTATCTTACCCTAAGAGCAATGGAAGAATCACAGAAGATTCTAACTAAGGCAGGGGATCATTGAATCTGCACCATCAGCAGCAGAAGTTGTGGATTCACAGGTAGTAGATGTACTTAATTTAGTGCTGCCATTGTGCTAGATATTAGGAATAAGATGCTTAGGAAATCATTGCCCCTGAACTCAAGATATTTCTTATAAAGAAAACATAACTGTAGAATGATAGGGCTTGGTAGAGTTAAGCTCAGGGGGCCATGGGGCGAGCCCCTAAAAGCCTCTACATTTTGCTCAGATGCAGAAAGAGGATGAGTTCCAACAGGAAACCTTTCATATTGCTCTTTATCTACTACGAGTAAAAGAGAGTAATTCGACCCAGTGGAAGTCTTCTGTGGCCAAAATATATAATAATCATTATGAAGAATCTGAAAACATGAAACGTGTTTATAAGAAATTAAGTGAAGAACCAGAATTCTAATTCTAATATATATCAGAAGACGGCAAAGTCTTTCTCTAAAGACCCAGATAGTAAATATTTTTATGTTTAATGAAGCATATGGTCTCTATCACAACTACTGAACTGTCTGAACTGTCTGTTGTAGCATGAAAACAGCCATAGACAAAATTCTCTCTGAGTGAATGGGCATGGCTATGTGCCAATAAAACTTTATTTACAACAACAGGCAATGGGCCAAATTTGGCTTTTAGGCTGTAGTTTGCTGATGTCTGAGCTATTCCATATTATAATTAGAACCAAGTAAAGGTATAATGTTTATGAACATAGACCTAAGAGAAAACAGAAGAATGGAAGGGTTCTTTGTGTTTGGGAAATGGAATTATCAGTTTGGTGAGTGTTATTTTTGCCTACTTGGCTCTTATTTATCCTTCTGATTTGAGGGTAGAAGAAAGAAAGAGAACTACCTTTCCATCATCTTTAACCCATGTGATCCCTGGAGTTAACCCACCCAAATCCAAAGAATGGTCAAGTTCCCAGCCTGGCCTCTATCAGTCATTTCATTGCCTTGACCATGGTGGCCCATTCAGAGAAGTACATGGACCCACAGAGACCAATGAGAATCACTCTCTTAGATTATTTTTTTTAATGATAAGACCTCCTATTGCTGAGATTGCTAAAATTATAGTGTAGGAGGCTGGAGTTGCTCACGATCATCTTGCCACTCCAAGGGCTGGTCCCGCTCAAGAATGATGCCCACACATCGCAAAACAGAACTACAAAATGAAGAAATATGACGCCAGATGGACATTACGTGACTTTCCGGATGGAGCCTTATCTGAAACTAGTCCTATTTCTGGATTTTTTTTTCCCGTGACTTAATCCCATATGTTCTTTCTCCACCTTCACATGCTTCAATTCGGATTTCAAAGCTCCCGAATGAGGTCATCGTTAATGGGGTTTTTTTCTTATTTTATAAACTCCTTTAATATCCTCATACTATCAATTTAGCAACAAATAAAATTGAAAGAAGATGGATGAAAAGGAACCATATTTTAAAAATTCATTTCTCAACTGAAAGTCATGCTCCATTTTTTCACTTTTCCTTATCAGTTGACTGACCTGAGCCCAACTGTGAGCTTTTAAATTTGACCAAGAGAATCTAAGTCCTCTCTCCAAAAATTGACTGGAAGCCTATTTTGAAGAAAATATATAAAGACAGGGCCATAGTGAAGATCACAAATGATGACAATAGAAAATAATTCAGGAAAGACCATCTTTCTCTGCAGAAATATAGTGACATTTGTAGGACAGCTAAGAGTCTCCGCTAGAGAATGAAAACGATCCATGACCATCACGTGCCCACAACCTCTAGAAAAAAGACTTTGGAAGAAAACACAAATCTGACGGTGTCACTGCCATGCTTGCAGCTCAGCAATGATTCCCGGCTGCCTACTTGAGCCCTAACTCCCACAGAGGATATGGTTTTCACAGAACACAAATTTGAGTGTGCAAGAAATATAACTGTCTTTTGTTTTTCTATAACTCAATTTAATTTCTTTTTTTTTCTCAAGTCCCCAATCTACATAATAGAAAACTCAGTCATTTCCAGGTAAATGCCATCATTTTGAGTTAAACACAATCAATTCAGGATTTTGGAGGCATACACACACACACACACACACACACACACACCCTTTCCTTCCCCTTTGGGGAGCCTCCAAGGAAGAATATATGTTGGAGAATAATCCTATCAGGAAGCAGAATCTGGTCTGTTGCTATGCCCTGTTCTCCACCAGAATCTGTTAGGATTTTGTGGTCTTTGCTGTTGTTGGCACTTACCTCCCAGCATGCACTGAGATGTCCATGTTACCCTGTGTTTCTGGTTATCAGATCTACCAAGGTCAACACCCGGCCTCCACGTCCATGTCCAAGAGAGCCACTCTACTGCCAACCCCCGCAACCACATTCAGCAAGCAGGCAGACAACGGCCTCTCTGGGCAAAGATGCTTCCAAATAGTGGCAAAGACTTCAATCCCGTTGGCCAGAAATTGTTCAAGGAGCCACATCTAGCCACAAAGAATGCTGAGAGGTGTCATAATTATTCTCAGTGACACATGCCTGGATAACCTTTTGGGGATCTAATGCCTATAAAAGAAGGGGAGAAAGAAATCTATCACTCTCTGCCTCGGGTGCTTAATATACAGCTCAAAATTGTTCAAGATTAAGAACAGAGAAGCAATAGGTCAGGTATACTGAGAACAAAGAACAAAGAAAGACAACAAAATTAGGAATGAACTTGACATTCGTAACCACAAAGTGAAGGTTCTGAGACACACTATGACCAAAAGCTGAAACAGGGAGCCAAGGGCGTTGTCAGTACCTGGGGGCGGGGGGGTGGGAGGGGGGGCCGGATTCCGGTGAACAGAAGTATCAGAATTGAGGCCACCTCAAAACGTGAACAAACTTTTCACAGCCATTTTCTAGATCTTTAAGGGAAATAAACTGAGCGTGAAGCAGAGAAGGTGAGAAAAACACAGCTTATAAATGGAAACGCACCAAACAAAGTGGAAAATTACATCAAGCCCGCAGATAAGTCTCAGAACAAAGGGAAACTTTTTAGGGTCAGAAAAAGGAAAATGAGTCTCTCACAGAAGAAAACGTGACTGTGTGGAAAAGGTAAGCTTCAGGAAGGAACCAAAGTGCCCCCCCCCCACAAAGCTGACCCATGGATTAGTAAAACTTAGGTATTTGGATTTGTAAAATAGAAAATAGCATGCAAGCTTTCGCCTGGAGTCTGAGGGCTTGCATTTTTCATTCTCTGGCTTTGTATGATTCTAATTCTCAGGAAAAGAGAGAAGAACCTGCCTGCTTTAAACAACACGCAAATTAAGGTGTGACTTTTGGCTCCATTTTTTATTATATATAGCGATCATCTGCTCTGGAAGAAGCTGGATTTCTTCCACTGAGTTCATATCTCCTTCTGTCTTTTTGAAAATGCATTTTAAGGCTTCGTGTTTCTTCTGGAAAACCTACCATAATGTAACAACAGATTTTAAAGCTTAATGTATATTAATCATGATGCCAACGACCGCCATCTAATATAGTCCTTACCTTTTACTGACAATGTGAATTTTAATTAAGTGCATAATGCATAATTAAGATCCAAAATGCAGAATATATTTTTGGTCCTGTTTACCATGTGCAAGAAACGCTAGCATGGAGTGGAGTGAGCCTTCCTGCTGCAAAGATTTAACGATTTACAAATTAAATGAGTGGCGGCTACAATCAGGTTTTCACACACAGTTTGACGACTCAATCAAGGTGGCTGACAGAAGTGGGAAGTAAGTTTCATGTTCCTCAGTGGACTAGGAAAGGATCACGTGAAGTACCGTACATCCAGACCATGGAACACACACTTCCTCAAAATAACAAAGTAGCCTTATAGGTGCTGCTATGGAAAAATTCTCCAAGATATGTTCACAGTATGACTTCCTTTAGCCAAAAATATATATGTGTGTGTGTATAAGTGCGCGTGTATTTGTGTCTGCATACATGTCCATCTCTCTGTGGGCATTTGTGTGTAGAAATGTGTCTGTGTGATTGCACACATACATACTCAGACATCCTCAAAAACAGGAAAAGAATTTGGACTAACAGACACAGGACATAAACCCTGATTAGCTCTAGAGCAGAAGTTGGCAAACGTTTTAGGAAAGGGGATGATAATAAATAGTTCTAATTTCATGGGCAGTATAGTCTGGTGCACTCAACTTTGCCCACACAAGCAGCTGTAGGCAATACGGAGTGAAATGTTGTGGCTGGGTGCCCATAAAAGATATTCACAAAAGCAGGCAGGGTCCGGGGCACCTGCAGATCACGTTCTGCCAAGGCCAGCCCTAGAGAATGAGTCACCAGGGCAGGGGGTGAACAGAAGGGTGAAGACAGCCTTCTACTAGTACTTCTGTACATGTCTGATTTGTCCTAGAAGCTCTCTCACTTAGAAAGTGCTTGCTTTTACTAAAAGACATACTACCTTACATTAAAATTAAGCAAATTAAATTTAAAATGTTTTTTAAAGTTTATTTATTTATTTTGAGAGAAAGAAAGAGAGAGAATCCCAAGCAGGCTCTGTGCTGTCAGCATAGAACCCAACAGAGGGCTCAAACCCACGAACCCTGAGATCATGACCTGAACTGAGATCAAGAGCCAGATGCTCAACCAGCTGAGCCACCCAGGCGCCCCTAAACTGAAAATTTTTAATTTACCTTTTTTAATAAAAGTTTGGTAGATTTAAACCCATTACTAAATAAACAAATACTCCCAAGTGGGTATTTCACTTTTTCTTCTCATAAAGGGGATTTGTATCCCCACTTCACTAGCTGGCCCATGGTCCCTCAGCTAGAGAATATGTTTCCTGGCCTCCTTTGTAGCCTGTTGTGGCCATGGGACTCCGCACTGGCCCAGGGGATATGGGTGGAAGTGAAGAGAAGAACGTCAATGCACACCGTGCACACCTTCCTGCAGGCTCATCCGCCGGGCTCCAGCGGCAGCCCTCCAAGAGGGGGCAGGGCCACGACAGAAAGGACTCTCGGTCCTGGCAGATGTCATAGAGCACCCTGCCTGCCCATCACCGGGTCTTTGCATGAGAGAGAAAATGTCTTAATCAAGGCATGTTAAAATGGGGATAATCACAGGGGTGCCTGGGTGGCTCAGCTGGTTAAACTTCCGACTTTGGCTCAGATCATGATCTTGTAGTTCATGGGTTCAAGGCCTGCATGGGATTCTCTCTCTCCCGCTCTCTCTGCCCCTCCCCTGCTCATGCTTTCTCTCTCTCTCAAAAGAAATAAATAAACTTTTTTTTTAAATGGGGATAGGAGCGCCTGGGTGGCTCAGTCAGTTAGACATCTGACTTCTTGATCTCAGCTCAGGTCAAAATCTCAGGGCTCACAAGTTCCAGCCCTGCATCAGACTGTGCTGATGGTGTGGAGCCTGCTTGGGATTCTGTCTCTCCTTCTCCCTGACCCCTCCCCTGCTTGTGCTCTCTATTTCTCTCAAAATAAATAAATAAACTAAAAACAAAAACTTTTTAATGGGGATGATCACAGTAAAATGAGGGTAATAATAGAATTGTCATTAGCAGAGAAACTCTAGCTGACGGCATGAATCGACCAGAACAATATAAAATGGCTCCGATACAACCGACACAATTTCTCACCGATACAACAGTATTGGGTGGCTCCAGATTGGTGTGTCTGTAGTTGGGAGAGGATGGGTCTCACCCCCACGCTGGCACTCAGGGCCAGGATGATAGAGTGGGGCCATTGAGCGCCGCCATTGTCAGGGAGTGGCTTCCAACTCATTGTGGCCATCCTCATCTAAGAGGAAGAACGATGGAAAACCGCATGGAAGAGATCTTTATGAGCCAGACCTGGAGGTGGCCCCAATTACTTCCACTTATAGTCCGTTGGCTGACTGTGGTGTGAGCACGCCTCCCTGCACGAGGCGCAGGATACAGGGTTCAGGAATCACCCAGGCGCAGTTTGGAACAGTAAGCGATCTCTCCTACAAGTGCTATAGAAATGAGCGCCCAGAGGCAAAGATGTTTTGCTTATTTTCCACCGCTGTTTTCCCAGTACCTAGAACAGGGGTCAGCAAACTTTTCTCCACAAAAGACCAGGTAGTAGGGAGCGCCTGGGCGGCTCAGTCAGTTGAGTGCCCGACTTCAGCTCAGGTCATGATTTCATGGTTCGTGAGTTCGAACTCCGCGTCATGCTCTGTGCTGACAGCTCAGACCCTGGAGCCTGCCTTCGATTCTGTGTCTCCCTCCCTCTCTGCCTCTCCCCCATCCGCATTCTGTGTCTCAAATATAAATAAATATTAGGAAAAAAATTTTAATTGAAAGACTAGCTAGTAAACATTTACCCATTGTGGGCCACACAGTCTCTCTCGTAACTGCTCAATTCTGCCATTATAACATGAAAGTGGCCCTGGACGATATATAAACAGAACGTGGCTAAGTCCTAACAAAACTGTATTTCCATAAATAAGCAGAGGACCACCTTGGATCCATGGGACCTCACCTAGAGATCCTGATTTACAACAATGTCCCATAGGCGCTGAATAAATGTTTGCTAAACGAATAATAAGAACTGAATAGTACAGTAGTATCTCACAGGTTTGTCCTAAGGAATAAATAACATATTGCATGAAAAGGTTTAGCAAAGTGCCCAATGTATGTAGTAAGTGCTTAATAAATGCCAGTTACTCATTATTTGAAGTTACAAAATATAAATAAAATACATTCCTCAAGGAATAACCAATGTAGCAGAGGAAAGAGAAAGTCCCAGGAAAATAATGAAAACAGTGTTGTTGTGAGGTTGGAGAGGCATGTCCAGGACTGGGTTCTAGTACAGGGGGGGTTAATGCTGGGATGAGAGAGGAGGCCAAGGAGAAATCACACCGCAGGTGTAATCTACAAAGAGGGTTGAAGGGGAAAAATGTATCTGCACAGACATTCTAAGAAGTAGAAGTTTTTCTTCACCTTTCTGAGCCAGAAACTCATCAAAGGGAAGCTGATGTCAGACACAAGAGTCTGGATAGGTATTCTGTCTGCCTGGAACAGTCTTCCCTTCCCATCCTCCTACCATCAGTTTCTGGTGCCTTCCAAGTATCAGCTCAAACATCACCTCCTAAGAGAAACTGCTTCTACCTTCTGTTCTCTGCCCCAGGCCTCAAAGACCACAAGCTCTTGTAAAAAAAAAAAAAATTAACGTTTATTTATTTTTGAGAGACAGAGAGAGACAGATCATGAGCAGGGGAGGGGCAGAGAGAGAGGGATACACAAAATCGGAAACAGGCTCCAGGCTTTGAGCTATTAGCACAGAGCCTGATGCAGGGCTTGAACCCATAAACATTGAGATCATGACCTGAGCTAAAGTCAGACGCTCAACTGACTGAACCACTCAGGTGCCCCATCATTTTACTCTTGCAAAATTCTCCTCCGTGTAGATTCTGTGCGCATGTGTGTGCACAATGACAGATTAACCTAAGGAAAAAAGTGGGACTATACTGCTCACCACTGTAACCCCAGCTCCTAACGACACATGAACACATAAAAAGCACTTGATCATTATTTGTTGCAGGAAAATATACACTTTCCTTGGTGTTCTGTAACAGGGCCTTGAATGTAGATAATCGGAGCCTCTAATTGGGGTCAGATCTACACTCACTTAAGAAGCTAGATGAGCTGGTGATACAGTTGACCTGATATGAAAAAGTCTGAGAGCCTTAAGAGACAGAAAAACTCAATGGTTAATCAGTAGGCTCATACGATCTCTGAAACTTCTCTGTAAATCTAAAATTATTCCAAAACGAAGGTTGTTGTTTTTGTTTTAATGGCAAATGGTAAAGCCGGCCATCTGACCACCATCTGCCTGCCCTGCAGTGTATTTATTCAACATCCCTGGGGGTTCACTTATGTCAGCCTCCCTCACCCATCCCCTGGGCATGGCAGGCATAGAGGCTCCGACGCCAAGGCGGGCTATGGGTTCCCATGTGAGGGGTTCTCAGTAACAGTCAGCTACACCTGTTAGGGTTTTGTTCCCTCCCACTACCTGAGAATTAAACAGGAGAGCTGTTCCCCTTCCTGCCAGAGATGAGTTACAGTCACTGACGTCGGTGAAGCAACACAGGCAAAAGAGATTCGGTTCAGAGTAATCATCGCGTTGCCTTCTCTAGATGTTACCATGCCTTTCTTTCCTTGAGAAGTTTCACAGACGTTCACACAGCAAAGCATGCAGTGGAAGCACTCAGGATAAAATTGGGTCAGTGTTGATCAAGAAGGCCAAAAGCTACTGCAGCCATTTCCTCCTCAGCACATCCCCAAAGGCAAGGGAATCAAGAACCAAAATAAACTATTGGGACCTCATCAAGATAAAAAGCTTCTGCACTGCAAAGGAAACAATCAAAAAAACTAATAGGCAACTGACGGAATGGGAAAAGATAGTGGCAAATGACATATCAGATAAAGGGCTAGTATCCAAAATCTACAAGCAACTCACCAAACTCTATACCCGAAAAACAAATAATCCAGTGAAGAAATGGGCAGAAGACCTAAACAGAGATTTCTCCAAAGAGGACATCCAGATGGCCAACAGGCACATGAAATGATGCTCAGCGTCACTCAGCATCAGGGAAATTCAAATCAAAACCACACTGAGACACCACCTCACGCCAGTCAGAGTGGCTAACATGAACAAATCAAGAGACTATAGATGCTGATGAGGATGTGGAGAAACGGGCACCCTCCTACACTGTTGGTAGGAACGTAAACTGGTGCAGCCGCTCTGGAAAACAGTGTGGAGGCTCCTCAAAAACCTATCAGTAGAACTCCCCTATAACCCAGCAATAGCACTGCTGGGGATTTACTCAAGGGATACAGAAGTGCTGATGCATAGGGGCACTTGTACCCCAATGTTCATAGCAGCAATGTCAACAATAGCCAAATCATGGAAAGAGCCTAAATGTCCATCACCTGATGAATGGATCAAGAAGATGTGGTATATATATACAATGGAGTATTACATGGCAATGAGAAAGAATGAAATCTGGCCATTTGTAGGAAAGTGGATGGACCTCAAGGGTGTCATGCTAAGCGAAATAAGTCAGGCAGAGAAGGACAGAAACCATATGTTTGCCCTCATATGTCTAACAGGAGAAACCTAACAAAGGACCATGGGGAGGGGAAGGAGGAAAAAGAGCTAGGGAGAGGGAGGGAGGAAAATTATGAGAGACTCTTGAATACTGAAATTAAATTAACTGAGGGATGAAGGGGGAGGGGGAAAAGGGGAAGGGGGATGATGGTCATGGAGGAGGGCACTTGTGGGGAAGAGCACTGGGTGTTATATGGAAACCAACTTGACAATAAACTATATTTTTAAAAAATACCCTCATACTGAGACTGTTAAATGGGATTTCAAGTGTAAAAAAAAAAAAAAGAATCCCAGACACAGACATGTGCACCCACTAAGCTGTGATGTAACCGACATTTCAGAATTAAGACGTTAGGCACAGGGACGAGAACACGACTCACAGATACTGGTGCACATACGTGTGTTTCCCAGCTCCAGGTTACATCAGTACGCACATAGGCCCTGCATCGGTCACTTGATGATTCAAGATTAGATGCACATACAGACTCACAAGTCAACAATATCACTTCCACACTTGTGTGTGTGTTGGTGTTTTGTAATGAAAGCTTACATTGATCAAGCCCTTTACCGTGTTATAGACATTGGACTAAGCATTTTATACACATTAAGTTGATTTCCCAAATATAAGTGGGGTTTTATTATCATGTCCTCCTTACATATGAAGAAACTGTTGAGAAATAAAGCAACGTACCCCAAATAACAAAGCCAGAAAAGGGGAGAGGGATCCCAACACTGGGAAACATGCAGTACTATTTAATACTAGCACTCTTGGGGTTGGTGTTAATAGCTAGTGTAGAAAAAGGAAAGACCAACGAATATAATAGTAAAAAAAACAAAGTAAATGTCCAGTGTTTTGATACTAGGACTGGAATTATTCCAAAAATTAACTTTAGCTTCATTTGCTATGAGGATCCATTTGCCAAATCTGTGAAATTAATTCTAGTCCATGAGATCTGAGCCTAGATGGCACTCAGCAACTTGACTGAAAATGAATTATTTCTAGTCTATTAGAGACTCTGTGAGTTCCTGAACACAGCTTACCAAAATACTACAGAAATAAAATAGGTTCAACAAAAGACTAAATTCTAATTAAAATAAACAGAAACAGGGGCGGCTGGGTGGTTCAGTTGGTTAAGCATCTGACTCTTGATTTTGGCTCAGGTCACCATCTCCCAATTGGTGAGATCAAGCCCCGCACAAGGTTCCATGTTGAGCATGGAGCCTGTTTGGGGTTCTCTCAAGGTCACTCAAAACAAATAAATAAACACTTAAAAATAACAATAGAAACATAAGCGATAACAAACACAAGAAAAATGGGAATACAAGGAACTTCTATGGCTTACTCTGTATCATCGCACGGAAAAGGAGAAATGAGGGTGAATGAATCTGAGGGGTATCTACCGAAAGTGGAGGGAGTATGTGGACAAGAAAATGTCCTTTTACTAATTTGTAGTATTTGCCCCAAGTGAGCTCAAGAAAAACCACCAAACACTACTCTTGGCAAAGCATAGACTTGTATTAACATTTCATTCTGGCATTTTCTAGACACAGGAAGATGGGTGATACGGAGTTTCTTGAGTCAAAGCCTTTGTTGGACAGGAACATGCAGAGTTCTCTCTGAAGTGGAGTGGGCAGCTCAGGGCATCTCCCCTGCCACTGTCAAGGCCAGGCCCTTTTCCCCTGATGAAAATGCCTCACATCAAAGCCACGGTGCTTGCATTTCTTTGTCTGAAGGATTTTTCTAGCCTCTGGAGATCAGTTGGCCATCAGCATGGTAGATCACCCCAGGGGAGCAGCCTGCAACCAACAATGGACAGTGTTGGTGTCTAAATACCTCAACCCCCTCCTTCCACAGAGGAAACAACTGTGAGGTATTTTTTTCACACTGGCTTCCAGAGATTGCCAGGAAGCATCCAACCGCTGTCACCTATGGCGGCAGCTGGCTTGATGATGCAACCTTCCTTCCCTGGCTCACTTCCTACCCCTTTCTCAGTATTTCCTGGTACCACCTCCCCAATAAACAACGTGCTTGCAAACTTTTATCTCGAGTTCTGCTTCTGGTAGAACCACACATGAGACAGAATCTGTGCGCACATTGAAGAGGAGGAAATTTGTAAGGACCCAGGTGAGTTCAGGTCCCTGATGGGAGCTGAAGAGGGAGGAAATTAGAAGGAGAAAGCAGTTGATTCTTACCCCCTACACCCTCTTGTCTAGACTCTCCATGGGCATAGTTCCCACAGACGCTGGATACATTGTGCTGCCTTAGTCTGTGTGCGCATGGGACGCTCCCCGTGGGGACTCTCAGAAACGCTTGAGGGAGAGGAGGTGTGGGAGCTGTGGGGCCACGCTGCGAATCCAGGGAGTAATGGGCATTCCGTCACCCCCCTGCTTGCTGAGGCGTGGGAAGGCAGAATACCAGGGCTGTTGAGGGAGCCATGGCTGACAACTGTCCTAAACACACAGACATACTTAAAGTGCTATATTCTAAGCTACGTTTTTAAAGTTCTCAAATCCTTTTCATAACAGATGGTAAACTTCTAGAAACCACATCCCAAAAGGTAATACTGCTTGTAAAGATACGTAGTTATGAACTTTCTTAAACCCTTGAATGATATTTACATAGAGGGTGTTTTTTTTAAGTTTATTTATTTTGAGAGAGAGAGTGTGTGTGCAAGACCACAAGTCGGGGAGGGGCAGAGAGAGAGAGGGAGAGAGAGAGAAAGAGAAAATGAATCCCAAGCGGGCCCCACACTGTCAGCACAAAGCCCAGTGCAGGGACTCGAACTCACGAACTATGAGATCATGACCTGAGCCAAAGTTGGACGCTTACCTGACTGAGCCACCCAGGTGCCCCAGGGAGTGTTTTGTAAACAACACCGTAAGAATTACGGGGAGAGGTCAATATCAAGAGCAAAATGATTTGCCCCTCAGTCTAACAGTCTAAGATATGTATTTTGACACATATTTAAATGTACTTTTAAACTTGCTAGGTTTCTAAATATATTTATATTTGCTGTTTTTTTAATTTATAATAGTTTATTGTCAAATTTGTTTCCATATAACACCCAGTGCTTCTCCCCACAAGTGCCCCCCCATGACCATCACCCCCTTCCTCCCTCCCCCTCCCCCTATATTTGCTGTTTCAATCAAAATTCTATTTTTCAGATGATGATAATCCTGGTCTCTGGAAATGGAGACCAAATAGAGAATCTGGATTGAAATCCTGGTGCTACCACTTACTGACTCTGAAACCTCAGGCGAGTACTTACTTTCATTAGGTCTCAATGTTTTCATCTGTATTATGGGAATTGTCGTAGGATTATTTATCTCAAAGGGTTGTTGTTACCTTGGACAACGTATTCAACCTCCATGAGTCATCAGAGTTTATTATTTGAGGAGGAATGTGATTCCAAGTTAAGATGTTCATTGGATATACTTATCACCTGTTACCGCGTTTCCCTGGTGCCCGCCTCATTTAGGGCACGGATTCCGCAAACGCACATCTACAGAAAGCTAAGTGGTTAAATGGACAGAGTTAAGTGGTTTGGGACTGGATGTTTTGTGGCCTCTGAGCCTGAATTTCTCACTGTCCCAATATCTGCAAGAAGCCAGTATTCTTTTCATAAATTGAGGCATCTTCTAAGTTACCCAGACTGAGTTTCTGTTGTTTACAGCAACGGAATTCTAACTGATGAGGTGTTTCATTCAATCACCAGGCTGAAGTCTCTCTTAGGGTAGTTTCTTTGCCTTAATCACCTATTTGACCAAAAACAGAGCTGTCACCAGGGGCAGAGGACCAGAACTTTGACAGTGAGATTGTGTGGCCCGCACACCTACGTGTTGAGGTGGAGAGAAAACAGACGAAGCACAGTTTGAAATAAATATCTCAAGTTTACTTCAGGGGCGCCTGGGTGGCTTGGTCGGTTAAGCATCCTGCTTGGGCTCAGGTCATGATCTCATGGTTCGTGGGTTCAAGCCCCGCGTCAGGCTCTGGGCTGACAGCTCAGAGCCTGGAGCCTGCTTCGGATTCTGTGTCTCCTTCTCTCTCTGACCCTCCCCTGCTCATGCCGTCTCTCTCGCTCTCAAAAAATAAATAAATAAATAAAACATTTTAAAAAAAAAGTTTACTTCAAACTTTCCTCATATGATTCTACATGTGTAGAATAAAAAATAATTTCTCAGCATGCAGAGTAGACCAAGTTAAGTTCTGCAAAGCTTTCCCTGGCTTTTCAGACTCGATGGGAGTCTTCAGGGGGAAATGCAAGGCTGGGGAGAGGTTAAGAGCTCAAAAATCCAGAATGAGATGGATGCAAGTTCGAATCTAAGTCCCACTGCTTTCATGTAAGAGGATGCTGGGTGAGCAACTGCTCAGGTCCTCGGTTTCCTCACCGGCAAAAGGCAGAAATATCATCGTTCCCACTGGACAAGGTGATTGTGAGGATTCAATGCAAAATGGCGTGCTTTGCACCCAGTACGTGCAGACGGATAGTGGTGAAGGTGGTGCCGTCAGTGTTCACATCCGGCACACGGCAGACAAAGGCTGTCGGGCCTGTTCACCTGCAGCTCTGAAGCAGATCCTGGAAGAGAACTCATCCCAAAGGAATGACGTTCAAAGATGTTGCAACTGACCTAATACAAAAGCCTTAGGCACGCAAAAGAAGGCACGATGCTAAAAAGAACACGGTTTGGGGCTCTTGGGTTTGTCGGCAGGCCGGACCCTGTTGGGCTCCTGTGCCCAAGCCTGATGGGGAACTGGGGAGGTACACGCAATAAGGCATCAGAAGCAGCACCGCCATTTTGGAGCCCGAGGCAGAAAGAAACCCTGACTTCATTTAAAATTTTGATGTTTTGTTCATCATGGATTTTTTTTCTTGCACCTTGTGATTTTTTTAAACATTCTGTTTTAAAATACTCATCTTGATTACTGAGTTTCGAGGTGCGCCCTTAAATTCTGTGACCAAGGCAAGTGCCTCCATTGCTGGGCCTGGAGGGGACCCAGAAATAGTCACGGCGACGTCAGAGGGGAGCGCTCGATGGTAGAGACGTGAGCCGAAGGAACCACGAAGCAGAAAAATGGGGGCCATTCCTGTCCCGTGACACCCCTCCCCCCAACTGCACTCACCAACGCAGGTGGGCCATTTCCATGCAGAAACCGTTTCAGAACCATTGATGTGTTGATATAAAGTTGAAAATTTACCTTGCGGGTTAAATTTGCTTTTCCACATGCAGGGCCTGGTCTCCTTTCCTGCCCTGGGCTCCCCACTCCCTCCCGCCCCCTTGCCACCCACCACACACACACACACACACACACACACAGGAAGTTTGTCAGCAGCTAATCTGAGCCCATCTAGGGCTCTTTTGTCAGTAATGGCACATCTCCGTGTGGGGACACGGCGCTGCATACGAAATAGGGCCTACCCGCCTCGCCGTGCACACCGCGCTCCGGAAGGCTGAGGTTGGCGCTGACAGACAAAGGCTAATTGGCAGTCTCCTGCAGTCACTTTCTGATGACACAGTAGAAATAATAAAAGACAGAGAGGGGAACAAAGAAAGTTTAGAGGGAATAATAAAGGAAATATCTATAGCATGAACATTTCCCGACGAAGAGAGAGGGCACTTTGCAATAGAGGAAGGGCCTGCTCTCAGTAAACAAGAAGGAGGGGGAGAAAAAAGAAACAAAGACAGAGAAATGCCTTCCTGGATAGATCGCGTTAAAATAGATCAGTGCACGGACAGATACATAAATCGACAGAAACGCAGATGAAACAGATAATTTGGCATCTTATACTCTGAGCCCGCCATTTGCAGGAAGTCAGCGAGAGACACTCACTAGCATCTACAAGTTAAATTTAGTCATAAGCAGAGAGTTCAAATTATAAAGTCAAATAGCGAAGCTCCTCGAAGGGATGGCTACAATATATGTTTATATACCGGTGGATGCCCTAGAGTGTTGGGGAATATTTTTATCTTCTCATTTGTTACTTCACCCGTTATTAAATTCTATAAAATGGGGGGGGGGGGTGGATCCTGCAAACATCTAGAAGGAAAGGAGAAAAAAATAAAAACAAATAAGCATCTTCTTCGAAGAGGCCAAGGCCGTCTTAAGGGAGAAGAAGCAGCTGATGGCATTCTTGCAAGAAAACCCATTTAGGGTTTCTGCTTAAATTAATGTGATTAAAAATTTTAAACTGCTTGAAGTTAGCATTTTTGTCAGACTCGGTTTCATTCTATCAAACCGCGTGGATGTTTGGGGGGGAAGCATGGACTTCTTTAGCAGGAAAATGATCAATTTTTTACTGCTTTTGTTTCAGAGAATTTCCCTGTCCGAGGAAATGACCTAGTTTGGGGCTTCTCTGTATTCAGATCATGTTATCAATGTGCACACAAGGACAAAACATATACAGCAACAACGAGAAATATCCTTCGGATTATTTTTTTTAAAAATTGCAGGCCCCATTTGATATATGGAAAATACTCCAGAGTTCTCTGACCAAAATTCAACTTGTTTACCCAGCTCCTGGGAGCAGACCCTGTTCAAACCCTAAAGGAAGCTGTAAGATAAAGCAGAGAGTGCAAACCAGTGGTCAGGGGGCCACGTTGGGTCACAAATCGGTTTTATCTGACCTTCAGGTTGTAGCATTGCAGAGGATTTTTTTTTAGCTGCCGACATTTTTTTTTAGTTTTTTTTAAATGTCCTATTTATTTTTGAGAGAGAGAGAGAGAGAGAGAGAGATAGACAGTGTGAGCAGGGGAGGGTCAGAGAGAAAGAGGGAGACACAGAATCTGAAGCAGGCTCCAGGCTCTGAGCTAGCTGTCAGCACAGAGCCCAGTGCGGGGCTTGAATCCATGAACCACGAGATCATGACCTGAGCCGAAGTCAGACGCTCAACCAACTGAACCACCCAGGTGCCCCTAGCTGCTGACATTTAAAAACTAGGAGACATCCTATAACATATCAGGGTTTGGGCTTTACTTTCCAAACCTGATTCTAATAACAGAAGGCTGTGTCCCCACAGGACAACCACCGGCCTCAACAGTGGCTGCCCCCCCACTTAGGGAGGGCAAGCTCTCCACTTTTTTCTCAGTCCCCACCACTCCTTAATGTCCTCCCATTTAGAAGCTGAGTCTCAGGTTCCATTTATCGCCATGCCCGTGCTGTTGTTTTCCTTAAAGAAAATTTCAGGAACCTGAAAAATATTCCTTGTACCCATATCTCTATCAAAACTGGGAAAGGTAAAGTCAGATCAAGCAATTCATGTGCTTCAAGAAAAAAATGTGTTCTCAATATCAGCTTGCTTGGGTCACTTAAGGAGTAGATCTCTAAAAATAACAGCTAACACAGCTTGTACCGCACATCCTAAGCCCTTCACACATTTCAGTTCATTTAATCTGTCCATCTACCCTATGAAGTAAGTATTGTGATGGTCCAATTTCACAGATGAGGAAACTGAGGCTCAGAGGGGCTAAGTGACTTGCTCTAGGTCCATTGCTGGCATTCGGCAGGACCCTGCAGGCATTTCGATATATATCGCTGGCATCAATGTGACACCCGCGTGTAATAAGAACAGCTGGTATGTATTACCCGCCTGGTGTGTTTCAGGCACCAGAAGAGGCTCTTAAAATAGAAATCCGCGTAGAAGGAAATATCATGGGTTGCAAAAAGGCTTCAAATAAGAGGTTTCAAAGGTTGGAAAGAGAAAGTGACTACATCAAGCACATAGAGGGAGCTCACGAATTTTCACCAAGGAAGCAAGAATCACAACAGACCTTGAAGGAGAAAGAATAAGATACACAGAGATGCAGTTTCGGACACAGTGGCCTTTGGCTGGAGGGAACTGAAGAAATGGCGGGTTGTCGGGGGGAAGCTACAGACACAGCCCAGGAAGAACCAAGGCAAGATCAGGGTAAAATCTGGACCCTCTTTCTTCATACTTCTTGATATTTCTTGAAGTGTCATCAACATGACATGCATTCTGGAAGAGACATGGATGAACAGACCTTGGGCCCTGCTCTCGAAGAGTTTGCACTCTGGGAACGAAGACTAGAGTGTGTGGAAGCATCTGCAATTGAAGGCGGAAGCAAACATGGGCAACAGAGGCACGCATGTACCTGACTGGCCTCATGAACACCTTCACCACCTCATCGCGGGTCCTGCACCCCACCACGGAACGCTGAGAACCCACCCCCCCCACACCTTCTCCGTCTAGCTCATGGAGGACTCCTGCTTCCCAAAGGGACAGTTCAGACAATTGGGCGTCCTTCCTCTCTTCTCTCTCTTCCTCACCCCCAACGTGCCAGGCACCAAGCCCTGCCGACTCTCCGTCTTACAGGTCTCCAAAACCCATCTTCTTCTCTCCCTGCCTCCACCGTAAGCCTAGTCCAGGCTGCCACCTTCTCTTGTCAGGATCCCTCCCTCCACCTTGTCTCTGGATACCTCCCTTTCCTCAATGACGCCATTTTCCCCGGCTTACTGCATGTATTCTAATTTATCCATGGCGGATCTGCCTCTGCCAGAGTCCACATGATCTTGTGAATAGGCATATTCTGAGGACATACAAACTGAGAAGTTATCAACATAGAAAATCTATCTAATGCAAACAATAGCAATTCAGATAACATCATAGGCTGCTCAGTATCTCCACAGTTAGTGGCATAATAGTTACGTCAAGGCTTGGGAGTCTAACGGGACAGAGTTACCAAGGGTATGTGACCCTAGGTCACCCTCCTTGGTATCCCCTTCTATTATCTGGGGCCAATAATAGTCCTAGGAAT
>PISW01012128.1:0-34854 GCA_004023785.1 Mungos mungo
ACTTATGTGCAGATGTACAGGTGGTCAGTTTACCATTTGGTGAGTTTTGATAAGTGCTTCCACCTGCGTGACCAAACCTCTGTCACACACAGCCATTACCATCGTCCCACACAGCTTTCTCCTACCCCTTGCCAGTCAGTCCCCGCCCCCAGAGCCAGCCCCTGTTCTGGTTTCTTCCCAGTCTTGTGGTTCATTTTTGCGTCTCCCTCTCCCTGCTCTCCCCATCCTCTATCTGCACTCAGTGCTGCGCCTGATGGTCTTTCTCCGTGATAACTTCCACGCCTTTAAAGGTCCTCCATTACCACTGCCCCGGCTTGGGCCTCATCCCTCCCCGTATATAAGGCAACAAGTGGCCTCCTTTCTGTTTCTTCTCCCGTGCAGTTAGTACACCCTGATGCCAGAATGTTCTTAAGTCCCGCTTTGATGCTGACAGTCCTCTGGTTCAGCATCTTCAGTGGGTCCTTACTGCCTTCATGGTCAACCGTCAGCTCCAACAGGACCAGGATCGTGTCTGTCGTGCTCTCCACCTCATCCCTAGTCCTGAACCCACAGTCTGGCCTGCTGTAGTTGTCCATGGAGACTTGTTGAATGAGTAAATATCAAAGTTAGTCCATAAGTGCTTGTTGAGTGAGTAAATATCAAAGTCCAGACCCTTGGCCAAGCAGTCATAATTGTCTAATTTAGTCTAAAGCCTCCCTTTTCAGCTGTACCCCTCAGTCTGCTGTGCATGCACTGTGTGGAGACCATTCTTGGCCCCTACATTCTTCCCGCTCTTCCTTTGCTCATTTTGGTAGTGATCTCCTTGTTCTCCTTCACATATTGAAGCTCTGCCTGCCCTTCAAGACCTAATCAAATGCCGCCTCTTCCTTTTTTTTTTTTTTGTAACATTTATTTATTTTTGAGAGACAGACCGTGAGCAGGGGAGGGCAGAGAGAGAGGGAGACACAGAATCCAAAGCAGGCTTCAGGCTCCGAGCTGTCATCCCAGAGCCTGATGCAGGGCTCAAACTCACGAACCACGAGATCATGACCTGAGCCAAAGCCAGCCACTTAACCTGTTGAGCCACCCAAATGCCACCTCTTCCAAGACGTCCTGCCCCTCCTGTCAGAATTAACTTGTGACTTCCCATGCCACTGGCTGTGGGAAGTCACTGCACTTAACTTTCCCTAATATTTGAGTTTTCTATGCATGTATTCCCATTTCCCCTATTAAAGATGGTAAGCTCCTTGAGGGTGTCTTAGCTCCTTAGGGACCGTTGTGGTCACCTTACTGTTCCCTTCGTCTACTCAGTGCCCTTGGTAGGCATTTTGTGATAGATGTCAAGTGAATGAAAAAATGGGTGCAAACAGTATTGAAAAGGTGAATCAGGAGCAAATTGTAAAGAATCTTAAATTAGTTAAGGATTTGACAGTGGGCACTTTGGGCTTATGAATGAGCAAGACCTGGATATGCTCCACATGATCATGTAAGAATAGAATGATAGTGCGGTGACAGGTGGGTGAGGCTGAGGAGAGATCATGACAGACCACGTAGGAGGTTATTATGGCCCAAGGTTTTGAGCGCCCGTAAAAGCCTGGTAGAGATTCAAAGGAGACTCTGAAGGGAAAACTGATAAGGTCTGGCAACAGGGCTTGGATCTGGGAAGGCAGAACCATAAATGAGGATAAAGATGTCCCTTAAGGTTTTGAACCTGGGTGCCTTAGAAAATAAAATTATTATTTCCTCGGGTGTAGAACTTCCGTATAATTCCCCCGTGTGGCTAGCAGTTGCCAGTAAAAAATGAACTTTAGTTTATAGCAAAAATTGTATTAGGAATCACTATTTGATCACGACTGTCCAAACCTGAGGTAGTCATACTCTGAATGTAATCATTTATTGATCCAAAAAATATTTACAGAACATGTACTCTGTTTTTTTAAATCCAATCTCTGCATAAAAATTTCCTATGGAGTTAAAAAGTCCTTTCCAGGGTTTTATTTCAGTATAGAAAAAAAACTGTCTAAAATCCTACCTAGAGATTGAAAGGAAGGCTTCAGGAATAGCATTCCCCCAGCCTACAGCGAGCAGAGGTCGGCTGTCCCACTGGTAGGAACGCAGGAAGCCACTGTACGCTTTCTGCCTTGGACCCTATGACCACGACTGACACTAAAGTAGAGAAGCAGGAAGGGTGTCTGGTTTGAGGGAAGAAGAGAAGTCAGGCGTAGATTTTAAGATATAAGCCTGATGCTGTTCAGCATATCTAAGGCTAAGAGTGTGGGCTGGGGAGCCGGGCCACATGGGTTCAAATCCCGGCTCTGCCACTTACAAGCTGTGTGCTCTTGGGTAAGTGCCACAGCTTCTCCACACAGGAGTTGTGGATGGTGACACACCTGCCTGGGAGAGTCATTCAGGGTCAAATGAGATAATAATACACGGAAATGGCAGCCAACCCACTGGGACACCGTTGGATTTTTTTTTTTTTTTAAGATCTTATTTTCAAGTAATCTCTGCACCCAGTGTGGGGTTTGAACTTACACAACCCCAGATCGAGAGTCGTGTACTCTGCTGACTCAGCCAGCCAGGTGCCCCTGGATATTTTACATAGAAGTTTTCAGGAGACACAGCAGTATGGGACATCTGTCAGACACCTTAGGAACCACTAGCTCCGGGTAATTCATGGTTGCCGCGTCTTCTCACTACATTCCTTTCCATAAGGCCCTGTCTTTCCAGAGCTGGTCTTCTGTGATGGCTGTGATAGAAAGCAAGGACACGTGGAAAGCCACGTGGGCACCCAGCTAAGTCTGGGAACTTTGGCTCCTCACGTTAGTGAGCATTCAGTAGGAGCTGTTTTAATTGTCCTCTCCAGAGAAGTTCCAGAGAGCAATGGAAACGTGAGAGCTGGAGCCCAGCAGAGCAGATGGTGCTAGGGTGAGGGCTGAGGGGCTCCTGTACAAGAAATGAGGTCTGTGAGCAGAGCCCAGAACAGAATCTGGTTGGGTGCACACAGTGGGACGCCAGAAAAGGAGGAGGGGACAGCTGTGTGGGAGGAGAAACCAGAGACGCATCCGTGTGACAGAAGTGAAGGAGCAGACTGTTGGAGAAGAGAGTGGACTCCCGCTAGAGGGATGAGGAGTTCAAGTGCAGCAGGGAGACTGGGGGCCAGCCTGGCGGAGGCTATGCAGGAGTCAGGAGCGAGGGCAGCAGAGGTGGCACACTCGCTGGACAGTCTTGATACATACCTGGGGACTGAATTCTGTCTTCGGTGGAAGGTAACACTCTGTGTTGAGCCGTGTTCGGGAAGCGGCTTTTTGTTGTTGTGTTTGTGTGCTTGTATGTTGGCTCATTGTTGAATCCCGCTTTCGAGGAAGGGCGGTGAAGTCCTCGGGTAACATCTTGATGATCTCCCCGTTAGGATCATCCCAGTGGAGGGGAAGCTCTTGTTTCTACTGGAGAAGCAGGATCTGGTAACGTTGCAAAGACACCTTACTTTGGGTTTTACTCAATCACTGAAAGCCCCTTCACTGCCATTCAAAATAATATCTGTGATGTTGCCGCTGCAGAGGCATGCCTTCAGTTCTCTGTATGTTTCCAGAATGTTCATACTGCCTCTCAGCAAGCCAGGGCCAGCCAGGTACCCCGTGTCTGGCACACTCAGGCGTTGTTGATGGAGTGGTTCGCTGAAGTCTGAGCTGTAGTTAGACTCCCGGCACTCCATGCATCCTCTCGCTGGGGAAACGGAAGTCGCTGCCGTCTCCTGAGTGCCTGCCATGTGCCAGTCTCTCCTAGGCGTCTGACCTCTCGAACGGTCTTGACTGATGGGAGAGGCTGAGAAGACCAGGCACGGAGCTGGAATCTTAGCACTGGTCTCTCTGACCCCAAGCCTGGACTTGTTCAGCGATACCACGTGCCCTTCTAAACCTTCGAGAGATGGTTGTCCAGTGCCGTGTGCCTTCATCACAGCCAACAGTAGGTTCTGGGCTAAAGGAAACCAACGTGGTGGCTAGGGTCTCAGCTAGTGTCTGAGGTTTGTCCCACTGAGACGTGCAGACGTCCTTAAGTCCAGGAGGCGGAATGTGACAGTGTGCAGGCAGCGTGGGCTCACGCACGGCGGACTTGGGGCTTGTTCTAGTCCACTGCCCACCAGCTGCGACCTTCGGTGACGCTTCCTCCCTGTTCGTTTGCAAATGCACACGCTCCGCACAAGGCCTGGCTCTGGAAGTAGCTGCGGTTACAGTTCCTGTTGCTTCTGTCCTGAGTTCTTCAACAGCAGAAAGTGTGTTTGAAAACCTCTTTCTTAAGCTTTTTTCCTCATCTGGTCATTTCGCATATTTGATGAAGCCAGGAGGCTGTGCTTTTATGGTTTTCTTCTGCTGTGCTTTGAACTATAATGCACACCTACTAGGAAGCAAACTCGGCAGTTATCCCACCAGTCTGGGCCACAGTTAGGATCTAGAAAGAAAACAGGGTTTCCAAGGAGCAAAAGCCAGCTTCCTACAGCTCCTCGGAGCGCAGCCTGGGCACTGGGGGAAGGCACACCGGCCAGAGGAGTCTCGGGACCTCCCTGACCCTGTTCCGTTCTTTGCAGAAGAGCAAACTCGTACCCAGCCCACCTCGCCTGTGAGGGTGCCGTGAAAATCAGACAAGGGAATGGAGGGGACTCACTTGCGCACAGTCCTGAGACTTTGTGGTCCATCTTGTACACATTTTCTTCAGATGCCAGGCACTCGCCAGGTGCTGCGGATTCAAGATGAGTAAAGCACAGCACCCATGTCCTGCCAGCTCCGAACTCTGGGTGTGGGAAGAGGGATCAGAGAGTATTCAGTGAGTCGAGCCCCTGTGCAGGGGGAGCTGGAGTGCCAGCCGCCTGGACCGAATCCTAGAGCCAGATAGGAATTACCGGGTGGAAATGAGGAGTAGGCTTTCAGTGGAGGAGTGGAAGATGTGTGTGAAGGAACCGAGATGCTAGGAAGCAAGGGGTGTTTGGAGCACCACCAGAAGCCAGTGGGCATGAGGTGAGGCCAGCAGAGGGCTGGAAGTAAGCGTGTGGACGCAGGAAGGGGCGGTGGACCCGAGTGAGCTGGGAAACCAGGGCAGGGAGAGCGCTAGCTGTCACTCCCATCATGTTCCACCGCACTGGCGTTTTTTCTGTGACGGATCAGTGACTTTTCACAAGAACCCTGAGAGCGGAGGCATTGTCATCTCGAGCACACTCAAGGAAGTGAAGTGACCTGCCCAGGGCACAGTCCTGTTCAGTGGCAGAGTAGGCGTCCAAACCTGTGACTTGTGTGATTGCAGGACCTACTTTCCTCCCGCTATACAGAGAGGAGGTTCCCTTGCACCCGGTGGAGCATCGTGAGAGGTAGTGCAAGTATAGGGTATGTTTTAGAAAAATTTCCACTCAGAATGGTTCAGATAGAAGCTTCGGTGTGAAAACCTTACTTTTCTGGCACCCTTTCCTTTAGCCAGGTCAGATTTAGGGATCTCGGTCAAAGTAGTTCACAAGAACATCAGATGGTATCGTGGTTACAGGTGCGGGCTCCGAAGCCAGACTGGCTGCGTTCCGATGCTCGCCCACCACTCCTGGTGTATGACCCTGGATCTCAGTTTCCTCGTCTTTAAAATGGCAGTGGGGGCACCTGGGTGGCTCAGTCAGTTGAGTGTCCAACCTCAGCTCAGGCCCGTGATCTCATGGTTTGTGGGTTCAAGCCCCGCGGCAACCTCTATGCTGACAGCTTGGAGTCTAGTTCTGATTCTGTGTCTCCCTCTCTCTCTGCCCT
Source organism: Mungos mungo (assembly GCA_004023785.1). Taxonomy (NCBI): domain Eukaryota; kingdom Metazoa; phylum Chordata; class Mammalia; order Carnivora; family Herpestidae; genus Mungos; species Mungos mungo. The sequence continues at coordinate 5,757 of PISW01012128.1, forward strand.
TCCCCCACTAGTGCATGCACACTCATTCTCTCTCTCTCTCTCAAAAATAAATAAACATTAAAAAAATTACAATGGTAGTGATGGGGTGCCCAGCTGACTCAGTCAATAGAGCGTGCAACTCTTGATCTTGGGGTCATGAGTTTGAGCCCCAGTTTAGGTAGAGAGATTACTTTAAAAAGTTAATAAAAATTATAAATAAAACAGCAGTAATAATGGAATTTACTTCATAGGGTTGTTGCAAAGTTTAAATGAGTTTCTACAGGTAAAGCTATCCTATAGTATCTCCTGAGTGGTATTAGTATCAGTGAAGCAGGTGGAGTCTTGTCATCAGCAGAAGAAAGCAAAGCTTTATTTTTAAGATTCATAGGTATGTCTTGCCTTAACCCCAAAATGTTTTATCCTTTAAAAGTTCTTAACCTAGAGTCTTGGGTGGGCTTGAAGAGGGATTTTCGTCAGATTGTCAATGAGTTCTATTTCCTAAAAGAGTTAAACACGACTACTTTGTAAAACACATAAAGAGGTTTCCTAGGTGGATCTGTTGGTTAAATGTCTGACTCTTGATTCTTTCTGGCTTAGGTCATGATCCCAGTGTCGTGAGGTCGAGCCCTGCTTTGGGCTCTGCACCGAGTATGGAGGCTACTTGGGATTCTCTCTGTCCCTCTGCTCCCTCCCCCACTCACGCTCTCTTTCTAAAAAGAAAAAAAAAGTTACTCTTTGAAAGGTCTTGATATTGTGATATATGTCATCAAACACTTAAAAGGAGGTTCTGGCTGCAAAATTACATTGTGAGTCCCACTTAGTGGATTTGTTGGCAGTCATCTGCTACTAATAATAAAGTATCCAAGTTTTTGAAATATTAGCATTTTATTAGGGGGAGTCAGTGTAGCTCTGGGTGTATAACCACTGTGATTCGCTTCCAATAGTGCGTATTTTCTTGCCTTAGAAAGTCTAGAGTGGAATTACTGGCCTTGCATTTGGAGTCATGTGAAAATGTGTTGTGTGCATAGAGATCATCCATTTTCTGTATATGTCTAACTACTAACCTACCTTTAGAAAAATCTCTGTGCCCTGGAAAACGTGTAACCATGAAGCTTGAATTCCAAACGTTAGGTCCCCAGACAGGAGTTGCATTTTGCACGGCAGTCCGGTTCTAAGGTCAGCACATCAGGTGAGAATTGTAAGTAGTCCAGGTTTCCCTGAAAACACCTCAGCAAGGTGGCTTCACAACCAAAAACTGACAGACGGCGCGTCCAGCCGAACGTCAGCCCCGTGCAGCCGGGCTCTTCTCGGCCCCAAGGGAAGTCGCTGGTGTCGGCTCAGAAGCCAGAATCACTCTGTTCAATATGTCAGCTACAGACATCAGAATCACGCTTGGGTAGTGAGTTGCGTACACACACACACACACACACAGATCTAATCCAGGACAAGCAGCTTCATGTTCTTTGTCACACTCGCTCCATGGAATCACCCCAACTAATCAGTCCCCCCCCCCTCTCTCTCAAATGGCCAAATATAGAACTTACATGAACTTCTGTCTGTGTAGTGCCCCTCCATTGTATCTGGGGCCCAAATAAGGGGGATTTGGAAGAGGGGAGCATTAGTTTAAAACCTTGGAACATTTGGGGATATGAAGCTGCTCCTCAGTTAATACAGAACTCACTTCCGTAGCATCTCTAAACAGGACGGGCTTCACCAGAAGAATACTGAAAATAGGACCTTCGCTGTTTAAATGAAATTGTTAAAGCATAAAGCCCTTGCTGCTATTTTCTTTATCTGATTTGGGCCTGCTGATTTCACTTTATCCTTCACCAAAATTCCTTATTTTAAAAAAAAAAGCTTATATTGGCTTTTTGGATGCTGCAATTTCTTTTTTGAAAGATACACAGGGAAGAGAAAAGAACTCATAGGAGTTTTCCTTTGTAGCATAACAGATAACCGCAGATTTAGCTGTGTGAAACAACATCCACTCTTCGCTCCCGGTTCTGTACATCAGAGGTCCAGATAGGGCTCAGCTGGGTCCTCAGTCTCTCCCAAGACTGAATCAGGGTGTTGGCCAGAGCTGGGGTCTCCCCTGGGGCGAGCGAGGGGTCTTCTTCAGGTTGTTGGCAGTTTATTCATGTTGTCGGCAATACTATGTTCATTATAGTTGTAGAACTTGTGACAACCTCTTTTCCTCAAATTCACGGTCAGCAGGACAGTGTCTTATGTTGTGTCTCACCCCTGTCAGGGGCTCACCTGACTGACCACAGTGATAAGTCAGGCTCAGTCAGGATGGTCTCCCTGTTGATTAACTAGGATTCAACCTACTAGGGACCTTAACTAGTGTGGAAAGTCCCTTTTGCCATGTAACATAACAGTCACAGGAGTGGTAGTTCTGCTCACACTCGTGGGGATGGCATCCAGGCCGTGTGTAACACCAGGGGGCAGAAATCTTGGGAACCATCGTGGAATTCTGCCTGCCGCAGAAATAGAACTGTCCTCACGTCACTGCACACCTACCGAAGTGCCCGGTACTGTCTGATTAATTCCCACTTCTGAGTTATGGTATTATCCAGGCGTTACTCACAGGGAAACTACAGCTCAGGGAAATGAAGCAGGTTGTGTTGCTAATAAAGAGTATGACCAGTATTCCAAACTAGATCTGTTAGCCTCCAAAGCCCAGGCTCCGGTTATTTTGTCATATTGTCTTGCTAAATCCTCTCACTCCTTCCTCCCTGCTTGTGGAGGTATCATAATACAGTAAAGAATAAACATGCTTCAGGTAGCACAAAGCAATTTGCTGAAGTGAGGAGGGTTCATCTTACACTGATTACTGAGGACTTGTCTCCAGCTGTTTACCTCCTTCTCACATTGGACCACAAGAATGTGAATAATAAAATAATGATAAACTACAACTAACAGGAAAAGCAGGATCAGGAAAATTATAAGACTAGAAATCAAAAGTAAAGGAACAAAATGAATAGATTTGGCTCTTGGCTTTCTGGTCCCAAAGTACAGGGAAATGATATGATTCTTCTTTTCAAAGAGGAGAAAAATAGACACGTAGTTCTCAAACACGTAACGTGGGATTGTATGTAGGTGAATGAAGGGCTTTACAAGTGATTATCAAGTAGCCACTACAACCTGAAAAATCTAGAAATGATTTAGCTTGTGGTTTTTTCCTTCTAAAGTAAAACTGGGGGCACCTGGCCGGCTCAGTCGGTAAAGCATGCGACTCTTGATCTTGGAGTTGTGAGTTCAAGCCCCACTTTGAGATTCCTAAAATATAAATCTTTTCAAAATGAAAATAAGCTGATATTTATTAATTAAATACTAAATATGATTAGAAGTGAAGTACAATGAAAAGCTATCCTGTTTAGGAAGCTGGTGGTGGCTCAGAACCCTTCCCTGGATGACAAAGCACAGGTCTCATTTCTGTTCTGTAACCATGATGCAGGGTCACTCAGCCTGCGTTCTAATGCGGTCTTACCTGTTCTGTTTTCACGGGGCACCAGCCAAAAAAGAAGAACATGTCTGCCTACCAGGTGTTCTGTAAAGAGTATCGCGTCACCATCGTGGCTGACCATCCAGGTATAGGTAAGGACATGTCTCACCTTCAGTTTTGGTCCTTTCCAGCTGTATCTGATTAATTCAGCCAGTCAGCAGGCAGCTTCTTCCTCGGATACCAAAATAGCACGAATCTCCTTTCACCACCCTCGGTTCTGAAGTCACTCTCGATTCTGTCTTAGTCCACCCCGTCCATAAAAGAGATAAGCTTTCAGTTCATATCTCTTAAAATGAGAAAACGGGAAACTGAATAAAATTAAATGTCAGGGAGCCCCACACAGAAACGCACAGTTGTTTGCTGCCAAGGTCCTACAGCCGACCTTTCCCTTAATCTGGCCCCTGGGTGTGAGTCACAGCGAGATGACTTGCGTTGCTTCTGTCTGTCTCTGTGTCCGAAGTTAGTGAGGTGAGAACAACACTCGCCACAGACCTTGACAAGTCACTGAACCTGCACACGTCTCGTTTGCCTGATGTGTCCGGCGGCACCCGGGTTGTCGTGAGGCCTGCGCGAAGTGCCATCGCAGGTGCAGGTGCTTTATAAGGCATGACCTTGCCGTTCAGATGACAGGGCAGCGTTACACTTCTAGAGGATTGCTTCTGGGCTGCTCGAGGGAAATTCTTTGGTTCTCCGCTCTTAAAGCTTGGTAAAAATCTAACATTTTTTATCAAATTCTACAGAACATGTTTTCTTTAACCTAAGTTGCTAAGCTTTGTATAATGAGATCGAATTAAAAGACCCCAGAACGATGCTGAAGGGAGAACTCTCTGGAGAATAGATGTGTGAGAATTTGAGCCGGTCTCATGACCGCCAAAATAGCCCCTTCCTTCCCTGGAGCAAAGAGTCCAGAAAAGTGACGGGGCTTTGGGGTTTTAGTTTGGTTTTGTGAAAGAACCTCGTGCTGTTTAAATCTGAGCTGGGAAATCCTTCTTCTAGTTTTTGCTCTTTATAGTCTGTTTGGTTTATAGTCCAATCTTTACTGTGTTGGGTTTTTTACTCTTTCATCCCAGACTTCGGGGAACTCAGTAAAAAACTGGCAGAGGTGTGGAAGCAATTGCCAGAAAAAGACAAACTGGTAAGTACGCTTTCTTACGAACACAGTTTTCATTGCTTTAGGCCTTGCAAAATATGTAATTCTCCGATAGCCCATCAAGCCAACAGTGAAAATAGTTAAAAAAAAAAAGTTAAAGATCAATAGAAAATGGTTTGGCAGAGGGCATTAACACGGGCTGGTGCCAGTTTAGTGTGGATTTAACTGCAGAGAGGCTGTCTTTTCAGGCCTTGTCTGGTTGTTTTCCAACAGCCTTACATTTGAGCCAAAAGATGGCCTAAGTCGGGGAGTGATTAAAGGGTTAAAGGAGAATCTAAAATCAGACCCCTTTCCTGCAAACAGCCACTGGTCAGTAAAGGTCCGAGAACTGAGGGAGGTCATCTGCGTCGTGGTTACTGCAAATTAGACAAATACGGGCTGTGTTTCCTGGGTGAGTGGGTTGAAGGCCGTCATCCTTATCAGCCATTACCAAATATACCCTCCTACCAGGAGCCAGGAACACAATGATAACTAGTCCTGTCAGAGTCATTCAAGGTCACTTTCCAACCCGGTAATTGGAAGGTTGGTCTAGGGACTAGAATTACCATCTTGCTTTACAGCCCAGCTCATCTTAGTGAAGCAATGAAATTATTGTCCCCCGGGTAGGTTATCTTTAGTCTGTTTGCCATGTCATTGTCATCCTGTTATTGGCCTTGCAGATCAGAACTGTTTCAACCACACGGACATCATACTGAGCCAGATGTTTACCCTATGATTTTCCATTTCCACCTTAGTGATCTTACAGTCCCTGCTGAGACCTGACTTTTAGCAGTCCTCCACTGAGATGTCACTGTAGTTACCATCTGAAGCCTGTACCATACTCCTCAGCTTCAGAGTTTGCATTAAGGGGCGCCTGGGCGGCTCAGTCAGTTGAACATCCATCCGTCTTCCACTCAGGTCGTGATCTCACAGTTCATGAGTTCAAGCCCCACATCAGGCTCGCTGCTGTCAGCACTGAGCCCGCTTCAGATCCTCTCTCCTCCCTCTCTTCCCCTCTCCCCTCTTTGCCCCTCCCCTACTCATGCTCTTTCTCAAAACTAAACATTAAAAAAAAAAAAAGAGTTAGCATTAACCCTCTGTCTGCCCCCACCAGGATTCCCTTTCCTTTCTCTTCTTCATTCTCCTCTTCCATGACAGCTTCCCTTTTACCTTTTGTCCTGATTCATTTGTCATAATTTATTTTGATCTGATCTGATTGCAGATTTGGAAGCAGAAAGCTCAGTATCTGCAACACAAACAGAATAAAGCAGAAGCTACAACTGTGAAGAGAAAAGCCTCCTGCTCAGAAGTTCCCGTGAAAGTAAAAGGTAGGGACTCCAACTCTCTTTTCCTGAGAACATGGTGAATTTTGCTTCCTAACTAGGAAATTGGGAGAGCAGCCTGTGTCAGATCTTGATATCTAGGTATTATTACTGAATATAGCAAATTGCAAAAAAAATAAAATAAAATCAGAAAATGTAAGTCAGAAGTTAGCAAACTTTTTCTATAAAGGGGCAGAGAATAAATATTTTAGGTCTCTGGGCTATAGGCACTCTCTGTCACATAGTCTTCTTTATTTTGTCTACAACTATTTAAAAACATAAAGCCATTCTCAGCTCACAGGCTATGCAAAAACATCTACAGATTTGGCCCACAGACCAGTTTTGCTAATGCCTGCTATATTCATAAAAGGGGAAAATCAGGAAGAACATGTCTTTTTTTAATTTTTTTTAACACGTATTCATTTTTTGAGAGAGCGTGAGCTGGGGAGGCTCAGAGAGAGAGGAAGACACAGAATCTGAAACAGGCTCCAGGCTCTGAGCTGTCAGCACCGAACCTGACGTGGAGCTTGAACCCATGAACTGTGAGATCATGACCTGAACCGAACGAAGTCAGTCACTTAACTGACTGAGCCACCCAGGCGCCCCAAGAAGAACATTTCTGTGGTGTTCCAGGCCATGGGTAAGCTTTATCTCTCTGTTTCGTCTCTGTTCTCAGCTTCCTCTGCAGGAGTGCTGTCACCCCAGAAGAAATCCCCACCCACCACCATGCTGTTACCAGCCTCGCCAGCCAAAGCCCCCGAGACAGAGCCCATTGACGTCGCTGCTCATCTGCAGCTGCTGGGGGAGTCCCTGAGCCTCATCGGACACCGCCTGCAGGAGACCGAGGTGAGGGAGGCTGTGCGCGCGGCCCCAGTTTCTGACACAACGTGAGTCCAGCTCCTCCTTCCTCGTGTACCCAGCCAGCAGCTCCTGCTCTTCCGTGGGAGATTGTGCCAGGTGCTCAGGATACAGGGACAGAACATACGTGCTCGGAAAACCCCTAGACACTGGGACATCTCCTGACTCTCAGAGTCTCCACTTAGCCCGTCCTGTTGAACGATGGCACGAACAGAAGTTAGGGTGTCCTATATTTTTTTTCCCAGTTTTTATTGAGATACGGTTGGCCTATCATCCTGTAATTCATTTTGATTTTTTTAAAATGCAGTGGAGATAATGAATACAAATCCCATGGAAGTTTTGATCATTGTACTTCTAAGAGAGTTTTGATTGTTCCGCACATTTCCAGCAAGGTCTTAAGTAGAGTAAATTGTAGAGGGGATTAAGACGTCCTGCACTTCTTTGAAAATAGGGAGCACATAGGGAAACGGAGGTTCTCGAGCTCCTCATTACTCCGCGCTTGAATTATGCAGTGCCGTGCGCCCCAGGGAGGTCTTTGTCCTTTTAAGCTTCGATTTCAAAATCACTTAACCTGAAAGGCTGTCATGTTCCATTTCTATTACCATATTCAATTTCTAATCATATTGTCCCCTTGGCTAACTCAGTAGTGTAACATTTCAGTTTTCCACTGGGTCCTAATAGGACATTTCAGCAAAGAAATCAGCCTCTGCTGCTGAAGCCATAAAAATCGGTGTGGAATATAAAATTATTCACATGCTTCTCTGTGGAAGTTGAATTGTTATTCAACAAATAAAATGCCAAAGGCCACAAAAGATGAAGGTTACCTAAGGTTTTTGGCTAGTTTTAATAAGTTAGCAAATTTCAAAACAACCAGGGTATTTTCATATAGACTCAGATATTTAAATGGATATAGATATTTCCAGAGTAAAATATTCTGGAATTCTTACTTATTTTTCATATTTAGTCATTCTTAGTTTCCTAAAAAGTTAGAAGTAAAAATGATTTGTTTTATGCACATTCCATATTCCAGAGTTCCCCTAGTATTTCCATTTAGTTTAGAAACTATTTGTTGAGTGCCTAGGCATTATTTCAAAATCTGGTGGGAGTAGGGCCACGTGGGTGGCTCGTTCAGTTGAGCTGACTTCATCTCAGGTCTTAATCTCGTGGTTTGTGAGTTCAGGTCCCGCGTCTGTTCTGAGAGCAAAGAGCCCACTTCAGATCCTCTGTCTCCCTCTCTGTGCCCCTCCCCCTCCTCAAAAATGAATAAACGTTTATTAAAAAAAAAAAAAAAACAACTTGTGGGACCTGAAAATCTGACTTGCTTCCTGATGGTTTCCTATCATCAGGAAACTTACGGTCTCCTTGGAAAGATAGTACACCTAACTAGTAATTAAGGGGCGCCTGCGTGGTCCAGTCAGTTAAGCATCTCACTCTTGATTTCAGTTCAAGTCGTGATCTCACAGTGTTCTCTCACATAAGGAACATTGATGTCTACAAGTCACTCGTTTATAGATTAGATACCAGGAGCCTAATAACATTAAGTGACAATTACAGAGTGACACTCTGCGCCTCACTCCTGACCTTGTCTCCCGAGGCTGGCTGATGCAGTGAGAGGAGCGAGGAACAGGGAGAACGAGGGGGTAGGGGGCGTCAGGAGGGTTCTGTGGAAGGGGGGCGCTCTTCCAGCAGGGCCTGGAGGGATCTGGAGGGTTTTGTCTCACGGAGATGTTGGCAAGAGACCTTCCAAAACCAGAAAACAGTGTGCATCTCTGTTCCTCAAACTCGGGGCCTTCTACAGAGATGGGTGAAAGGAAACCCCCCAAACCCACCTTAACCAGATCCTTTAGCTGGTTTATATATTGGGATTCCACATCTGGGGTTTTTTAAGTTTTTTATTTAAATTCCAGTTAACATACAGTGTAATATTAGCTTCAGGCATACAATATAGTGATTCAGCACTTCCACACGTCACCGGTCCTTGTCCCCTTCCCCTATTTCACCCAGCCCCCCACCAACCTCCCCTCCAGGGACCAGCAGTGAGTTCTCCATAGGTAAGGGTCTGTTTCTTGATTTGCCTCCCTCTCACTTTTATTTTCCCCTTTGCTCATTTGTTTCAAATAAAACATCAGGTTTTATTTGAAAAGAGGGTTTTTACTCCTAAAATGATGAAAATTTAGACCATCTTACACATAAGGTGGAGGAAGGCTGAAAATTAAGGGTGTAGGGGCGCCTGGGTGGCTCAGTCAGTTAAGTCTCCCACTTCAGCTCAGGTCATGATCTCAAGTTTGTTGGTTTTAGCCCTGTGTCGGGCTCTGTGCTAACAGTTCAGAGCCTGGAACCTGCTTCTGGTTCTGTGTCTTCCTCTCTCTCTGTCCCTCCCCCTCTCATGCTCTGTCTCTCTCTGTCTCAAAAATAAATGAAACATTTAAAAAAAAATTTTTTTTTAAAGAAACTTAAGGCCGTAGCCCAAATTACCGGTGGTCTTGGATGCTCTCAAGTATTTATACTCCTCTATTGAGGAACTGCAGGGGGTTTTGTTTTTTTTTGTTTTTTAGGGTTTTTTGTTTTTTGTTTTTTGTTTCGTTTTGTTTTTTGAGTAGGGAGGGATGTGATCAGCGCTCTCATTTGGTTTTCTCTGAAGGTATCTTCTATTTTAGATTGGGAGTCAGACCTAACTTGGGGAGAAGTTATGGAATAGTAATGCAGTCCGGACACGACAGAGATTTGAATTAAGTCAACAGATACTTATTGAGGGCTTCCTCTATGCAGAGTACCAGTAATGAAAAGGAATACAGTGTGGTTCCTGCCCTCAAGTTGCTTATAATTCAGTAGGAGAGTCCGGCATAAAATATTAGCTGTAATTAACTGTAGGGCAAAAATAACGGAATGATATTATTAATTGCTAGCTGGCTGACTGCTTACTCAGCCAGCTTTGGTTCAGAGCGCTTTCTATCAATTCTTTCTTGTAATTCACGCTGCAGCTTTGGGGAGAATTTTTGTTCCCCCTCTTTTAGAGAAGAAAACCCAGATGTAGAGAGACTAAGTAACTGGCTCTGGAGTTCAGCCCCTAAGTGCTAAAACAGAGGCCTGAATTTGGTGGCGCAACTCGAGGTCCATGCTCTTGACCCCTTGCTGCACGGCCCCCCTGCCAGGAGGAGAGGGGAGGGAAGAGTCGGCGATGGCTAGGCCTTGAGACTGGACAGTGGTGTGAGTGGTGGTGACTTCGCAGAGAAGGGGTGCCAGGAGAGGGGCAGGTGGGTTCTCTTCACAGCGTGTTGAGATTTGGAAGCCTCCGAACTGAGACACCTAGCAGGCAGGCAGAATTGCAGTTTGGGAGGCGAAGATGTTGATAATAATGGTAATAATTACTGACACTTTTTGAACACTTAACCGTGTACCGGGCACCATCCCACGGACCTTGTACCTATTATCTCCCGTAATCCCCGCTGCGCAGGCTGCTGTATGGGCGCAGCGTATGCAGCACCATGCCCCGGGACGGAAGCAGTGCTGGGGGCCCAGCAGTCCCGAGCCCGGAGCCCATTCTCAGACAGACTGTGCTGTGTCGCTGGCTGACACAGCCCCACAGGGCTTCTAGTTAAAGCAGATGACACAAGAGCAAGGCAGGCGCACCTGCAGCAAGCAGTCGTGTTTCTTACCTGTCTGGATCACAGAGAGACATTATGAATTGGGCAAGGTGGTAAAATTTGAAATGAACTAAATTCACTTCTTTCTGAGGGTGAACAACTCAACCCAGACAAGTGGTATCCCCAGCTGTCCGAAAGGCCTCCCCGTGGGGACGGGTGTGTGTGTGCGTGTTAGATGTTAGCGTGCAAGGCTGTAGAACTCTCAGCTCCCACATTTGAGCTAGATTTGTGGAGCTCATAAGAAAAGTACTTTTGCACACATGACCTCCACAAATCTTCCCGGGAGCTCTCCGGAGGAGGGAAGTCCTAGGTTGCACAGAGGATAAGATGGGTGAGGAATATAGAAAGGGAACCTGGGAACGTATTGTAAAAGTTTTCTTTTTAAACAACTTACAGAGTTCCCAAAACAGATACCTTCCATTTCTGCTGCAAGTTGCATAGCACGGGCAGGACGTAAAAGAGCCCTGTGAGGAAACCACCAGAACGCGGAGGGAGCCCCGGGAGTGGCACTCGGGATTCCAACCTGCTCTCCCTTACTGCTCTCCTTGCAGGGCATGGTGGCCGTGTCCGGCAGTCTGTCCGTGCTTCTGGATTCCATCATCTGTGCGCTTGGCCCCTTGGCGTGTCTGACCACACAACTACCTGAACTGAACGGCTGTCCCAAGCAGGTCTTGGTGAGTTTTCCCTGTTTTCCTTGGAGTTTTTCCAGCCAGACCCCTCAGGGGCCACAGAGGCCCTGCCTTAACGAGCTCTAAGCACACAAGGTCCTGAGGCTTCCTGGCGGATGGCGCTCCCTCCGTGTTATCGGCCCAAGAACACGGTCCTGGGCCACTGAATACACGCTGTGCTTTCTGTGCAACTAGGAAACGTGCCAGTTCCCACAACAGCCCTTCGGAGAGAAGCTTCCCAGCCCCTGGGGGGCCGCACCTCCCGTGTTGCCTCTGTGCTCCTCTGCACACAGACGGGGCAGGGGCTTCGGCCTCTTTTCCACGAGGATTACCAGGAAGAGGCTGGCCGGCGCCGGCTTCGCTAACTCTCGGTTTTCCTTCCCCTCTCTCGCCTCTGAACAAAGAAATAGGGCTCGGGGGACTGAGGTAAAGTGCTCTGCAGCTGAACCTTGTCCCTTGTCTTGCAGTCAAACACTCTAGACAACATTGCTTACATCATGCCTGGACTGTGATGGCGACGAGCCCCGGGACAGAGACCTCATCCTCCCCCACTGCTGGCGTGTGTGTGCGTGGGTGCTCCAGACCGCTGGTCTCCGGGCGCAGGCTTCAAAGTTTTCTATATATACATATGCATATATATATATATGATGTACAATATATACATAGGACTGTAACTACTTTGCTTTTAATAATTTTATGAAATGGCAAAGGTTTAGCCAAGAGGAAACCTTGGCATGAATATGGACTTGGGATTCTTTTTTTCTCCTGTGGTGGATAAATCTGCCTTAAAAATCAGTGTAACTTGGGGGCTGGGGGCTTGTTCTGGGTGCCAAGGGCATCTCTTTATGGACAGCTAAAAATGTGATTTTTTTTCCAAACTCAGTTGTACCTCCAGACCCATCACTGACCATTTGCCTTACCTGTCTTATAGTCTGAAACGTAATAGGAAAGATTATGGGAAGATGCCGGTTGACTGAGTGCAGAAAAGCCTTGCAGTGTGAAGTGACCTAGGTAGGAGGTGACAGCATCGTTCCTGTCTCCCAGTTAATGCAGTGGCGTAGGCGAGCTTCCTAGGGGGTTCATTCCGTTTCCTGCTATTCCAGTGTCCATGTCTCAAAATTTATCGTCATCCTCGGTACCGTTAGCAGCCTCAGTAGGGGCCAAGGAGTTACGGGGGCCCCAGCAGCGCAAAACACCTTGGAGAGAGGGTGACGCTGTTACTGCACAGCTTGAACGTGTATTGTGAGCTGACCCAGAATATTCCATCTGCAGAACTAATTGCTGGTATCTTCCGTTGGCGGCATTTGCTTAGCCACTGAGTCCTCACAGGTTTTGCTGCTTAGTTGCTTGATGGTTGTGGAAGATGAACTTGGCCCAGCGTGGTTCTTGGGTTCATCTGGTTGGCTCCCCTGGTGGGCAGATACCCAGTGTTCTGCATTCCACACATAAGTGAATTGCAAAAAAAAAAAAGTACTCGATTCTCATGTAGGTTTATTTATGTGCGCGTGTGAATGTGTGTTTTAATTATGTGTATTTAACTCTTTAAAATATCTTAGATTTTAATTTATCCTGTAAATTTCTGTATATATAATTTAATAACAAAAGCCTCCACCAGCAACGGCATGTGAAAGATACAGATTTGTCATTTCTTCCCTCCTCCTTTCCTCTGATCCCCTCTGAAAACTCCCAGATCATCTACATTTTAAGGTATCGTGCCTCAAAAAATGAATCATTATGTCAGGATTCTAATTCTTTATAATTCAGTAATGTCAAGAAAGTAAAATTAAAAGGAATGTTACCATTCCCAGCTCCCCACGTTTCCAAAGAACCAGAATTTTGCTTCCCAGCTCCAGAGAAGACAGCTGAGCACTTGAAGGTTGTTTTTCAAGTTGGTGTGAGGTTCCGGCCAAAACTAAGCTCTGGGGGACTGCTCTTTCTTCCCCTGGCCTAGGCGGAGCACTGCAGCCCCAAAGTAGATCTTTGGGGACCCTGCAGCCAGCCTGCATCCTACTTCATCCCTTCCCTTCTCCCCACCCGTGTGGCACAGGGCTTTGTTCCTGAAGGTGCTCTAGCTGCTGACTGGCCCTCCGCTCAGAGCAATGGCGAAGTTTAGTTGGGGAATCAGAAGGAAACGGGTATGTTTGGGAACCAAGATCAAGAGCAGATCTGGGTTTGATTTCTTGTGTTAGACCCTGTGCCACACCTCATCTGTCCCCGTGGAAGGTTCCTGTTTGACACAGGGTATCAAGGAGGGCCCTTAAAGACCTGGGTTAGTATGGAAGAAGTCCTCCCATTGTCATTCGTGCACATTAATGAAATCCTAATGAGGACCTGCTTTTTGTTTGTTTGCCTTTAAAACCCAACCCTATTGTATTTGTATTTAAATTTGTACACATTTGTATAATAATCTGTACCTTGTGGTATTTGGTACTATTAGAGGAAAAACTTTGGATTCAGACCTTCTTGCAGTTTTTATATCATTGTTTTATTTTGTTTTTTAAATAAATCCTAGCGGTTTGATCCAAATCCCATTACAGTTGTATAAAGAAATAAAATTTTGTACTTATATTATTAAAAATCACATTTTTAATATTTGTAGTCCTGTCTCAGGTTATCTTTTCCCTGTTGCTGACCAAGTTGCTATGAAATTCTAAAACCTGTTGCTTCTCGCCTATATCGTACCATGATTTTTTTTTTTTAACGAAGAATCTCTGGATTCAGATCTTAGCCATTTTTCTTTTTTTTTTATGTTTTATTTATTTTTGAGAGAGAGACAGCATGAGCAGGGGAGAGTCAGAGAGAGGGAGATGCAGAACCCGAAGACAGGCTCTGGGCTCTGAGCTGTCAGCACAGAGCCCGATGCGGGGCTTGAACCCACCAACCGTAAGATCATGACCTGAGCCTAAGTCGAATGTTCAACCGACTGAGCCACCCAGGTGCCCCTCTTGGCCATTTTTCTAACTGACCTCTTGCTCTGACTGTTAACTTTGACATTGTAGAGTCTCTCGTGTTCTCTCCCTTGCAAACTAAAAACCAGTGGCTCAGATAAGAGAAGGAAGCCCTCCTCACTGGTAAGTGAAAGTGTGCCTACGCTACAGGGTTGGTCTAACTCAAGAAAATATCAGTCGTGTATTAAGGGTCACGTGTAAGTCATGTGCTAACCGTGATATATTTCATTGCTGTTTCAGGCCTGTCCTGACCTGATGAATGATATCGGATAGGTCACTTAGTCCAGAGTCCTACCAGTAAAATAGCAGTAAGGTCAACTCCCGCCTCCCAGCCCCCGCGGCCAGCCTGATGTGAATGTTTAGTCATACTGTGACCATTTAATATAGGGACCTTTGACCTCTCAAGGTAAAAAATCTCAATGCAAACATAAGACGTTACTAGTCCTGAATAGTGAAATATTCGGTCGCTGGGAAGACTGACGTGTTACGAAGAGGCAGCAAGCAAGAGACCCATGCTGCTGAGTGACTCGTAAGGAGTGATTTGCAGGTTTTCTCACACTGAGTCCTCCCAGAGGCCTTATGAGTTTTATCCCCCGTTCCATGAGACCAAGGCAGACAAGTACTTTTCCTGAGGTACAGCCAGCAAAGGGCAAAGCCACAAGCGGCACGCAGGTACAGCTCACGCGGGGCCTAGGCTCTCTCCTGCCCCGAGCCACTTGCAAAGTGGGTCATGTATGGAACCCTCTATCATCTACAGTCCTGAGCAAATGGGATTGTAGAAAAACTACCTGAAACTTTTTCATTGTTCAAATTTTCTCTTTTCCTGCTGGCTTTTACTATGCAGTCCTCACCTTTCTTATCCTACTTCTGTCTTCCAACCTTAGAGGCAGAGGATCTTGACTTTTATCTAAAAGTACTTGAGGGGAGCCTGCGTGACCCAGTCGGTTTAAGCGTCCAACTCCTTGATTTCAGCTCAGGTCATGATCTTGTGGTTCATGAGTTCGAGCCCTGCCTCAGGCTCGATGCTGATGGTGCAGAGCCTGCTTGGGATTCTCTCTCGCTCTCTCTCTGCCCTGCACACTCCCTCTCTCTTGCGCTCTCACAAAATAAATAAATAAACATAATTTAAAAAATAAAAGTAACAAAAGTACTTGAAGGATGTAATAGATCACATTTATGCAGTATGTCAGTGTTAGGGGACTTAACCATTTTTACCCACAAGCAGGCATTTGATACCAATATTACTAAATTTGGTACCAGTATTACTAAATACAAAATTACTAAAACATTTAAAAAATTAAAACATTATTTACTAAATGAATTTGTTCCTTGCTAACAAATCCTGTTTTGATCGTGACCTGAGCAGAAGTAAGACACTCAACCGAGCCACCCAGGCGCCCCAGCAAACACTTTTAAAACCGTTATAATCAGTTTTGTACTAAATGTTTGCCATTTACATTAGTATCTGTTGCGTCAACAAATCCACATACTTCCACTTCTAATTTAAGGGCCATATAGTATTCTGTTTGCATGAAGTTGATGTGATTCCACTCCCCTTTTGGGAGTATGCAGGGTGTTTCAGCGTTTTTACCGTGAAGGATGCAACGTATGGCTGTTGCGTTTCTGTCAATAAAGCCAAGATCTTCTGCCCACAACCACTTTAAACCAGAGTGGTGCAAGGAGGCAAAAACTTCAGGGAAATCACCACCCAACATGGGCATGCTAAAGGCTGCTAATGGGAGAATCCAAAAATGCTAATACCGTGTATCCAACCAAGCAATATGCTCAAATGATGAAAAACATGGAAGCTGTCTGACTTGATTTAAGGTACATTGGTTTAATTTTTTTAAATTTCTTTTATAGTTTATTTTTGAGACTGAGCATGAGTGGGAGAGGGGCAGAGAGAGAGGGAGACAGAGAATCTGAAACAGGCTCCAGGCTCTGAACTGTCAGCATGGAACCTGATGCGGGGCTCGAACCTAAGAACTGCAAGATCATGACCTGAGCTGAAGTTGGACCCTTAACGGACTGAGCCACCCAGGTGCCCCTGGTTTAAATTTTAATATATCAGTCACTGTGCTAGACAACAGTGGTGAGCAGAGTGGTGACATAGGATCCCAGCCCTCACAGAGTAGAGGGAAAGGATATTTATGAATAGGTCTCCTGAGCGTTATTAAAACACTTCAAAGCACAGGGGCACATGACTTCCGGAAGGTTTTTATATTACACAGTAAAGATGTCAGCCACTGTGTCTGTACAAACAGGTTAACATAAGGGAAGTAATTAGGTCCTAATTTAGGTCTTCAATCATCCCAAATCTCTGCAACTTAGTAGCTTTCCCAATTTAAAAATCACAAACACGGTGATCAATTAAATACTAGAGCACCCTGCAGTAGTCCAAACTACCAAAGCTGTGGTTATTGTATCTTTTGAAGTGCATGTGATGAAAAGAAAAAACATAACCAATAGATCAGATCTGATCTAATGTGTAGGCGCAATATCTAAGACATGGCACACGGGAAGGTTGAAAAAGAATCCTAGAACTAGAAAGGCCTTTGAAATTCTTAAAAATTTTTAACTTGGGGTTCACTGCTATACTTCGGGGACCCCAGAAACTCCCTGAAGTTAAATTGTATCTGTCTTTTGCTTCAGAAAGGCTTGTGATTTTCTTCAAATTCTCAAAACAGCCTGTGACCTAAAACAAAGTGTATACAGTTCTTGATCTAATTCCAGCATCCAGCAAAAATGGAGGTTCGCTGTTTGAGTCGTACAGTAAATTAATGGCAGAAATGGGTCCCAGGGCCCACTTGTGACTCCACCTGGATGCATTCTGCCACTCTGGGTTCTAGCCCCGTTCCTCGCTAAAATTCATGGAGTTGGTTCTGTGTCAAGGGCCGCAATCCCCTCCCTGGTGCTGGCCTCCAATTTGAGGTAAGCGAATGCGGGCTGCAAGCAAGGTGCATCTTGCAGCAGGGAGGTCTCGCCATCAGATAGGAAGAGCTTGGTCAGGGCCGGGAGACAGCAGGCCAGAGATGCTGTCAACCCCAGCGACGGGGGCGTAGTCATAGGTCCCAAGAGCGAAGACACTAGAGTGAGAACTGGTTCGAGCTTGCAATGTAACCTTACCCAAGTCATTTCCCTGCTCTGAGACGTCGTTTGACAAGCGTAGAGCCTTAGGTCACAGGCTTAAAAGGCATTGGGGGCGTGGCCTACAGGGGCCACACACACCCTCCTCATTCGCCACAGCCCTACGTCGTGCGTGACGTCCGCAGGCGCCTGGAGAGGTGCAGGGAGGTCAACGCCCTCCGCCTCGGGGCGCCAGACTCTCCACGTCAGGGGCGGGGCCTGTGTCCAAGCGCTACTCCCTACGCCCCGCCTCCACGGGCGCCTCCTCGCGGTCCGTCTGGCGCGTCACGTGACGAGTCGGCGGCGCTGGCGGTTGCTGTCAGCTGATTTTCCCGGTTGGTGGCTGCGGCAGACGCGGCGATGGACTTTCTCCTGGGAAACCCGTTCAGCTCTCCGGTGGGACAGCGCATCGGTGAGTCCCCGGAGCCCCGCCGCAGGGCCCTGCGCCCGGCCTCGGTCCCGTCGGGCGCCTCCAGGTCCCAAGTCACCCTCCGGAGGGACGCTGGAAGGGGAACGAGGCTGGTGTGTCGCTCCCGGACCTGTCCCCGCCCAGCTCCCGCCCACCTTGATTGACAAAAGCCGTAGTCCATTAGGAAGCCTCGGCTTTGTGATGGATGTCTATGGCAGCCAATAGCTACAAGGAGAGGGCGGGTCTGGAGGGGTCCGCGGCTCAGCCAATGTGCGGCTGCTGAGGTCCCGAATCCAGGGAGAAAGTTTTGGGGGTGGAAGAGTCCCTGGGCCCCTAGCCTGTCTCCCTCGTCGCTCCCCCAGCCCGGGTCGCGCAGCCTGGACTCTTGCAGTCTCCTTCCTGGCTCTCCGGACTCTCCGGACACGGATACCGGAGAAGGGTTAGAAGTCCATTCTCCCACGACCAGGAGACTGGGGCTTGGCGTCTGGGCGAGCAACTTGGCCGGGACGCGGCCAGGCAGCCCTGCTGCGCCCGGGGCCCGGCCAGACGCGGGCAAACTCGCGAGACCAGAAGCAAGGCGACCACACGGTCGCGGACTCCCCGAGCTGGAAGTGATCTCAGGAACCGCCTGATTCCGCCTCCCCCATTTCTCAGTCCTCGGGTGGGTCGGGCACCCTGGCCGGAGGCACAGGCTTACTCAGCGCAGGTCTCCTGACTCTCCTGCGCCCTGTTGACGGCAGACTGAATTCCTAGCTCCGTGACGTTGCCGCCTGTTTCTTCACCTGTACTTCGGGGTATATTAATGGTGCTTCCGTGGAGTTGTTGTAAAAGTTGAACTCGTTAATAATTGTACAGTACTTAGAACCGTGCCTAGCATATGGTCACTGCTATATAAAAGAAGGTGGTAATATTTGTCATCATTGTTAATGAGATACACCAAGCAAGGATCGGGAATCCCTGGAAATAGGTGGTCCCATCGGTGCTTCTTGTTCCCAATACAGGGAGGAACCCCAGACTCTGGCCCAAACAGCTAGCTCTTCTCCAGGGACAGTCTGGACATGCCTTCTCGCATCAGGAAACCTGCCAGTACTGTGAACTTCTTTCTTCGTCCTCTTGATGGTCTTTAGCATTAAGCCTAGCCTGGGGGAAATGGGATGTTTTCGACGTTCTTTCCCTTCTTACTGTCCTGGAAGCCAAGCCTCACTTAAGTCCGTCAACCCAGCCCTGGCAGTATAATGGGCACCATGGCCGGTGTGGCTCTTCCGAGGTTTTGTAATCAAATTTCTCCAAGAGGAGGCTGGCAGGCCTGGATTCATTTACATACCAGAAAGCTCCTGGACCCGAGAGAGGAAGCTGTCCTCCCAGGAACAGCCTCTCCGCAACACCCTCCCCGCCCCCTGCCGCGCACACCTCCTGGTGAGTCATTGTTTTGGAGCCAGAAAAGCTCTCCTCTCATCTTTATTTCTCCAACAACAGATACCACCACTTTCATCACACGCCAAGTTTGAGGCTTCCTACCTAAAAAAAAAATCTGACCTTCAACGTTGGCCACATTTTCCTAAAGCTTTCTAGAAACACTCACCTGGGCTCTGGCTTTTAGTGGGTCAAGGAAAGCAGTTTGTCTTCTTATCCCTACGGTTCCCTGCCTGTGGCAAGAAATACTCTGTCCGAAGAGAATACTACGAAATCATAGTATCTTAGAGCCCAGACCAAATCTGGCTACTGGAAAGGTCCTTACCCTAGGCATCTTCTAACTCAGGGTTCTCCTCAGGATTCCCTGGAAGTCTTGTGAAAGACAGATGGCTAGGGGCGCTTGGGGTCTCAGTCGATTAAGCATCCGACTTCGGTTCAGGTCATGCTCTCACAGTGTGTGAGTTCGAGCCCCGTGTCAGGCTCTGTGCTGACAGCTTGGAACCTGAAGCCTGCTTCAGATTCTGTGTCTCCCTCTCTCTCTGCCCCTTACCCACTCAAAAATAAACAAACATAAAAAAAAAAGGAAAAAGACAGATGGCTGGGCCCCATCCCAGAGTCTCTGACTCTGTAGGTGTGGGGTGGGCCCTAAGATTTGCATTTCTAACAAATTCGCAGGTGATGCTGATGCCATTGGATTGGAAACCACATTTTGAAAAGCTCCATTCTAGCCCGTCCCCTTCATTTTACACAGAAGGAGACAGAGGCCAGAGAGAAGGCGGATACTGACTCACCCAGGCCCCCAGTGAATTGGTAGTAAAGCCGTGATGAGCTCCCCAGAACCAGAGAAGCTAGAAGCAAAGCTGAGGAGGCTCTAGAAGTAGAATGAAATGAAAAATAGCTGCCCTTTGAGCAAACGCCTTTAGTCTTCCATAGGTTTCTTTTAGATAAAGAGATGGAAGTACTTCTGATTGGCTGTGATCATCGATGACCTAGTATTTCTGGAAACTGCAGGAGTCACATAATGTCAGAGCTGCTGACTCCACCCCCCTCGCTGCGAGGGAAGCCCTGCAGAATTGGGGTCCCTGAGCACAGTAAGCTCCAGGGGGGCCCATCGGAGGCCATTCAGCTCACCGAGTGGTCCTCCACCCTCACACCCTTGTGCTCTCTGCCCCCTCGGCCTGGCATGCCTGCTCCAGCCTGCATCCTGCGGAGCACAGCCTTTGTCACCTCCTCCCTGAAGCCCTCCCTGAGCCCTGCAGATCCAGCCATTGCTTTTGTGCTCTTGCATCAGCCTCGATCCTCAGGCTTCTTCACGCTCTGCCTCTGGGCTTGGAGCCTCCAGTTCCTCCTGGTTGGGATGGTAGCTACAGCAGCATCCACCTGCCTGGGTGGCTGTGAAGCGGGACACTCCCCAGGAGCCGTGTGTGCGGGACCCATCAGAGACATCAGTGCTCCTCATTGTTCTTGTTATTTCCCCCATCGCACACTGATAGACCCCTGTCCCGTTCCGTTAGAAGCTGTGCATGTGCGTCTCCCAGCTAGGCTCGGCTTCCTGAGAGCAGGGACTGTATGTCACTTGTCGGGACCCTCGGCACCTGGCATGACCCCTGCCCCATTGTAGGAGGGAAGACAGGAGAAAAGGAAAGTGACATTTGGTGAGCGAGTGTCATGTGTCAGGGACCATGCTGGTATCCTAGTTATTAATATTCACAGTGACCCTACCAGGTTTTGCTCTTTCCAGTTTTAACCAAAAGTAAGTGTGAGGGGGCATCTCGTTTCCCAAGGTTTCACAGCTAATCAGGGTGGGGAGCTAGACCCAGGTTCCTCTGGCCGAGAGCTCACGTCCTCCCCCGCCCCTCACCACACTGTATCTGGCCGGTCAGTGCTTGTTTGGAATTTACACCGTCCACCCCTCCAGGACCCACAGTTAACTGCTCTACGCACTGGTTTGCCTGGCTGGTTAGGATGTACCCGAGAGTCTGTACATTAGCAGGTCCCTCGGCCTTGGCTTTCAGTAAGAAGCTTCCCAGGGGCAGCAGCCATGGCTGAAAGGATCTCAGATACTCGTACTGGGTGGTGTTGACACGGCCCTCTCCTAGCAAGGATTTCAAAACCCTTTCCAGAATCCTCTGTGGACAGATCTTTTGGGTTGTTTTATAGACAGACATCAGAAGGCAACCCAAGAAGCCCATTGTCCATTTCTGACTGTCACCTTACCCCTGGCGCACTGAGTCAGAGACCCGGCTGCTCAGAAAGCAAGCTGCAGACAACAGACACTGTGAATACGGGCCGTCCCTGAGGACCAGCCCCCCGTAGTCGGGGTGGGGGTGCCGGTAACTGGATATGACAGGAGAGCTCAGAGCCTACGGCCGACCCCCGCGGTGGACAGGAGAGGGGCAGAAGGCAGGCCGAGCTGCCTTGGCCACGGAGGCCAAGCCAGGGGAGCCACAGGAAGGAATCACAGAGGAGAGACTCCAAGTGTTAGTTAGCGAGGACCCTTGAGGCCCTCTGGAGTGCCATTCGGGAAGGGAGGAGCTGGAAACCAACCTGGCCACCGAGTGATGCCGTCTAGGGAACAGCAAGCCTGGACGCGGGTGACCTGGGCCCTGCGCCTCACTCCGTCTCGTTCCCTCTCCCCTGCTCGTGGCCTGTCTGTGACGTGCCGCCGTCCTCCCTCTGCTTCCCAGAGCACTGCAGGGAAGGCCGGACACAAAAGGGAAGAAAGAGCTGATGGACGGCCTTGAGAGAGTGGTGGCTCGGCTCCCCAGGCCCAGAGGGTGGACAGCGAGGTCAGCGGAGCCGCGCTCAGTGTCAACACGTGCTGCCCCGGCACCTTGCACAGGTGTCCCCTGCTCCCCACCGCTGGACCAGGGCTGAAGGCAGAGGCTGCAACGGAGGGAGGCTATAAGGAGCATCCCCACGCTGGCCGCCAGGGTGGACTAGGGCAGGATTTGCAGACTTTCTGGAAGGGGCCAGAAAGTTCATATTTCCACTTTGGTGGGCCTAAGCCCCCCGTGACAACGGCTCAGCTCTGCCATTACAGCATAAAAGCAGCACAGAGCCTGTGGGGTGAATGGACCCCACCGTGTTCCAATCAGACTTGATGTATGGGCACCAACATGTGAATTTCATGTAATTTTCACGTCATGAAATAGTGTTCTTCTTTGGATTTGTATTTAACCCCGTGAAAATGTGAAAACCATTCTTAGCTTGTGGGCCGGACGAAAGCAGACTGAACAGGCACGTGGGTTCATAGTTTGCTGACCTCTGCAGAATGATGGAAGGCAGCTTCTTCAGGGTGGGATCCCAGGGAACCCCACGTCTCGGATGCGTAAGGATGTGCCAGCTGTGGGCCCCCTGAGGCAGAATCCCTACCATGTCCCCCAGTGTGCCGTGGGGAGCCCTCATGCCTTGAACCTCTGGTTCCCTGATTCGGTGCTAGAGCCAGGTTGGGGCTCAAGTCTCTGTCTTGAAGGTAGCAGGGAATGATGTGTAGAAAGGGCTTCATGTCCAACGACCGTGGCACATGTAAGAAGGAATCCAGGTTGAGCTCTTGAATAGCACCAGATAGATGGTCTGAGTCGTGTTTCAGCCTCCACTGGCATTGTTACCTGGGGCAAGTTACATAACCTCTCTGTTCTTCAGTTTCACATCTGTACAATAAGAACATCGATCTCACATCTCAGTCGGGGCTACTATTTGGCCGTGTGGAGAGATTTCTGTGTTGGGAAGCCCTCACCCCACCGCCTGCCAGAGAGTAAGCATCTGCGGCCGCTCGCCGCTGTGATTTTTTTTTTTTTTTTTTTACCAGTGTCAGCATTGTTGCTGGGGCATGGTCTGAGGTAGTGACAGAGCCAAGCACCCGCCCAGGGCTCTGGCTCCAGCGCAGCCTCCGTGTCTCGGCATCACTGGGCAATGAGCAGCCACCGGCTGGTGAGAGCCACATTGTCAGACAGGTCAGGTTGCAGGCTGTGGGGGAGATCCGATTCGTCCCTGGGAATGAAAGCCTTTGCCTGACCCTACAGATAGAACTGGTAAATAGGTTTTGTTCCCTCACTGAGCTCAAAGAAATAAGAGTAAAGTGCCGGATTCCGCTCTTCTGGTTCTAGAAGAAGAAACACACACACACACACACACACACACATACACAAAACCCTCAGTGTCTTCTAATTAGCTTGGGGCTGTCACCCCATAGAAAACAGGGAATCGGGACAAGTTAACTCTTTACATCCTTACCAAGGAGGTCTCTGTCAAGGCTCACATTCTGCAGACTTCCGTCCCCTTTATGATTTAGATCTGCCCTGTGCTGCCGCCGGCTCCTTTTGCTTTCATAGGGTTTTCCTTATATGGGCTCACCGTTTTTAATATGACCTCGTCCTGCATAATTTTATTTATGAAATCATGAAGTAATTCACGTTTGTTTTTCTCTCCTTCGTTAAAGTAAATGTGCATCTCTAAATATGTCTTTAAGTTTGTCCATGAACCCACCTGCAGTGGCCCTGCGTCGCACCTTCTGGTGACTCTGGTAACAGCAGGATAGGTCAGAGCTTGGACCCCTGCATCAGAAGATCTGGGTTCAGGTGCCAGCTCTGCCCCTTCCTGGCACTTCCTGTGTCCCCCAGGCAAGTGACGGAGCCTCTGAGGGATGCCTGCCTCCATGAACATGGGAAAGACCACTGAAAAGTGCTATGGAGTGCCAGGCCACTGTGTAAGATCCATAGAGAGGACCTGGGTGGGCTTTGCTCCTGACGGGAAGAAGGTAGACGAGGTAGAGGAGGGAAGGGGAAAGCCAGGGGCAGGGGGGAGAGGGGGAGAGAACAGAGCCCGCCAGGCTGTGTGAGGCTAAGCCCAGCAGAATTTAAGAACAGACAGAGAAGTCCTCTGTTTGACTGGAACTTGTTTGCACGGAGGCAGTAAAAACCCCAGATGGTTAACTGTATGTATCAACCTGACGGGGCCGTGGCATCCAGACACCCGCTCAAACAGTATTCTAGGGGCACCTGCGTGGCTCAGTCAGTTGAGAGTCCGACTCCAGCTCAGGTCATGATCTTGCAGTTTGTGAGTTTGAGCCCCACGTTGGGCTCTGCGCTGACAGTGCGGAGCCTGCTTTGGATCCTCTGTCCCCTCCTCTCTGCGCCTCCCCCTGCTTGTACTCTCTCTCTCTCAAAAATAAGTAAACCTTTAAAAAACATTATTTTTTAAAAAACATTATTCTAGATGTTCCTGTGAAGGTATTTTTTAAATGAGATTGGCAGACTTTGCGTAGAGCAAATGGCTCTCCATATGTGGCTGGACCTCGTCTAATTAAGTTATGGTTTTAGTAGACTGGCCTCCCGGACGAGGCAATTCCACCAGAGACAGACTTTGGACCTGAGCCGAATCTGCTCCCTAGTCTCCTGCCTCCTGGCCCGCCCTGTGGGTGGGTGTCGGACTTGTCAAGCCCCCACATTCATATGAGCCAATCCAATAAAATACATTTCTCTCAACAGATAGACATGAGAGAGAGAGAGAGAGAGACAGACAGACAGACAGACAGACCAGGGGAGGGGGGAGGGCGGTATCAGCAGCCCCTTCTCTACTCATGAGCAGGAGGAGAGGAAAGAATGTCACCGGCACCTTGGGCAATCACGTCAAGCCTCCGCTCTGCTCTCACAACCTTGCTCCCTCCTCCCTGGGCTGTTTTACCAAACCCTCCTTCATGGAACTGAAACTTTCTTCAGTTAGGTACTATAGTTAGTTACATCAACTTTAAAATTGTGGGTTGCAAAAGTAATGCCCTCCATGAGGTATTTTAGAGTTCCTCTTGTGGTCTGTGGTTACAGAATGACAGGGGAGAGGCAGCCAGAGTTTTGTGGAACGGTGGCTCAGCAACTTAAGAAACTGGTGGAACTTTCCATGCTGGGTCGTCAGAGACTTGTTCCTTTGGAACACAGGCCTCAGGACGCTTCCTGGCTGGGGGAAAAAATGGCTTCTGCATGTATGGGCTTTAAAAAATCTATTTTGTGGAGTGCTCGAAATGTTCAAACATTAATTTGGGGGTTGCTATTTTTGTAGCCGATAACGTTGGGTTTTGCGTCGCTGTGTGCTGGGTAAGATAAAAGCAGCTGAAATGCATTCTCTCATTTCCTCCTCACGCAATCCTGGAAGGCGAGTGTCGTCTTTATCCCCATTCTGCAGGGGAGAAACTGAGGCACAGAGAGTTGAAAGAATTCATTCAGGATGGGGGCGCCTGCCTGGCTTAGTCAATGGAGCATGCAACTCTTTATCTTGGGGTTGTGAGTTCATGCCTCACGTTATGTGTAGAGTTTACTTAGATAGATAGATAGATAGATAGGTAGATAGGTAGATAGATAGAAGGAAAGAAATAGTTGTATTTATTTATTTTGAGAGACAGCTGGAGTGTGCGCGCGTGAGTGGGGGAGGGGCAGAGAGGGGGCGGGAGAGAGAATCCCAAGCAGGCTTCTCAAGGTCAACACAGAGCCTGACTCGGGGCTTGAACTCACGAACCATGAGATCATAACCTGAGCCAAAGTCGGATACTTAGGCAGCTGAGCCACCCAGGCGCCCCCCCCCCCAAAAAAAACCTTTTTATTTTTTGTAAAGAATTTATTCAGGGACACACAGCTAGTGAGTGCTCAAAGTCAAGACTTGATGTGGGATTCGTCTGTGTCCAGATCCCACGCTCCTAACGTTTTCACCTCATTGCTCCTGCTTAGAGTAGAAAGGAGCGTGCTGGGTTTCCTCCTGAGTGAAAAATATCCGGATCCAGATCCATCTGGAACGATTTTGTCCATAATGGTTCTTCCCACAGTTCCCCACTGCACCTCGAGCGTGTTCCCACGTGGCAGGAAGTGCAGGTGGAGGTCACCACTGCCCTGCCTCTCTTGGTGCAGGGGGTGGCAGGGGGTGGGGTGGGCGGGAGGGACGAAAGAACCTTCCAGAGCCGCCTGACATTCCACCTGTGCCTCCGGCCAGAACTGGGTCACATGGCCACTTCTGGCTGCAGGGGAGACCAGAAAAGCGAAGTTCTGTGGCCAGTGGAGGGTGAGTGCCTTTGACAAGGACAAATTCCGCAGGAGTCGCTCCGAGACGGGGAGTTAACGAGTGTCTGATGTGGTCGCAGAGCGCATGAACTCCAGCGCGGCGGGTGAGTGGGTTCCCAGGCCGCTTTTCCAGGAGTGCCCAGCTGGCCCGCGCCCCCAGGGGGTCAGTCAGCACGGCAGAGTCTCTGGAGACCGTGTCCAGAGTGGCCACAGGAACTGAGGGTTGGTGGGGAGGGCAGATTAAGGGGGGGACATAGTGCTTTCTAAAAATATCCAAAGGACTGCCAAGTGGAGGAATATAACCACCTAGGAGCGCACCAGCTCCTAAGGGATCAGCAGAGGACGAAGGATGGGAGGGTTTCACGTCCAATAAAGTGTTTGAGGGGCGCCTGGGTGGCTCAGTCGGTTCAGCGTCCGGCTTCGGCTCAGGTCGTGATCTCACGGTTCGTGGGTTCAAGCCCCGCATTGGGCTCTGTGCTGACAGCTAGCTCAGAGCCTGGAGCCTGCTTCGGATTCTGTGTCTCCCTCACCCTGCCCCTCCCCCGCTCATCCTCTGTCTCTCCTTCTCTCTCAAAACAAATAAACATTAAAAAAATTTTTTTAATTAAAGTGTTACAGAAGTTTATTGTCCTGGTGGGTATGACCTCACCCTTCATTCAGTTAGTCATTCAGCAAACACGCACCACAGGTTTATCAGGGCCAGGTCCCATCTGATGTACTGAATTCCAGAGCCATGGAATCTCCACCCCGGAGCTCACAGCCTAACCTAACGGGAGAGACCTACAGAAACAAAGAAGTCAGTTCTGTAGAGTTATTTTCACCGCCCTGCCAAGCTGAACTTGTAGGTGTGGCCCGTGTGAAATGCTGTCGGCCCAGGGAGGGAAGGAGCAGGCTCCATGCAGTGACCTGACTTTGATCTGGGTTGGGAGCAAAATTTCAGGTGGGCAGGAGGGCAGGAGCACATTCCTGGAGGGAGAGGGCGAGCTCACAGCAGCGAGGCCTGAAGGAGCGGACCCCCAGGGGCACAGGCAGAAGGCCGGGTGTCTCCACCCTGAGCCCCAGGGAGCCTGGTATCTCCGGTCCCACAACCCTGTGTGATCCGAAGTTGCAGGATTGGTTTGATCAACAATGTCTTTTTTTTTTAATGTTTATTCTATTTTTGAGAGAGAGAGAGAGTGCAAGCAGGGGAGGGGCAGAGAGAGAGGGAGACACAGAATCCAAAGCAGGCTCCAGGCTCTGAGCTGTCCGCACAGAGCCCGACATGGGGCTCGAACACACGAACCGCGAGATTGTGACCCAAGCCGAAGTCAAACACTTAAGCGATGGAACCACCCAGGCACCCCAACAAATGTCTCTAAACACCCAGGCTTTTTGTCCTAAGCTTGTCACCTGGGACCCAGCTGTGCAGGCACCACGTTCCCAGAAGAGAGGAAGGGAGGAGCTGAGCTGTGCCTCTGTGTCCCAGAAGGGATGCCTCCCCCCACCGCTGCCCAGCAGACACCCCCCTTCTCCCCGGGAACCAAAACAGGGCCACTTGCCCATTTCGGGAGCAGGTGCTGGAGCAGGGAGTGGGCTTGCCGCTCTGGGCAGAGGAGGGAGGAATGGCTGCTGGGTGGGCCTTGGCACAGGCCGGTGCCAGCTTTGAGGATGGCCCATCCCAGCCACTGGTGGAGCTCCCTCTGCCCCAGCAGCCTTGCCTCTCCCCTCCGGCTGCCTCACTGCCCCTGGGACTTTCTCTCCAGTGCCTGAGAGTCATCCTGCAGCCCCTCCCCTCTCTCCTTTCCCAACATCCTCAGCGGACGACTCATTGATGCACTCATTCCGCAAATCCTGTTCCTCTCCCAAGAACCTCCCTTTTCCACCTGCCCAGCCCAGCCCTCTGTGCTCTGTGCTCAGCTCAGACACCTGGCTGACCCCTCCCCTGTTCCCCCTGCAGGTGCTCCCCCACCCTGCTCCCCGCTGCCCCATCTCCTGGCTCTCCCAGCACCCTGAACTGGCCTCAGCCATGCCACTCTGCTCTGAAAATATCTGTCCACCTGCCATCCCTGACCACTTTAGGACCTCCTGAAGGGCAGGGATTCTCTTCTTTGTCTTTGCCTCTTGAGCACCTGCGGAAGGGCTGGACACACAGCAGCTAATGTCGTGGAGGGCAGAGGGGCGGATGCGAGGGAGATGGGCGGAGAGAAGGTGGACAGAAAGCAATTAGAGGAGGGGGGTAACGAGCACAAGGCCGGGGTGGAGGCAGAGAGCAGGGAGGGAGGGAGCGAGGAGGCGAACGAAGGGCCCGTATTACTTACAGCAAATTCCAAGCATCCTACCACATCACTCATAAATATTTCAGTATATCTCCAATGGGCAAGGAATAGGATTCTTACTTAAAAGCAAACAGTCAAGCTGTAGCCACAGTGCCATTATATGCTTGAAAAATATATGCAGATGTGTGTTTTAAAGTGAGAGTAAAGACTGAAAGGAAGTGCCCACCAGGATCTCCGATTCCTCTGAATGACTTGGTGGGTGATGTTTCTGGTGGAGACACAGAGGTCAGTACACGTGGTGTAAGAGGAACACGGTCATCACGCCCTTGCTGGGGTGAGGGCCCCAAAAGAGGGCCTCTGGGGGCCCCTCGGAGCTGACACGCCATGTCACTGTTGTCTTTATCACGGTCCGCTGGCTCCGGTGGCACCCTTCCCCCCTGGGCCCGGGCCCGGGCCTGGGGCGGAACAGGTCTGCCGGGCGTCACTGGCCCTGAGGACCGTCCCCCCTGCTCCCAAGCCGCCCCTCGTTGGATCTGAGACACTGTGGAGTGTGAGAAGAAAAAAGTGCCCGTGGAGCCCTGGCAAGGTCATCATTTGTAAGAGCCACCCCAGTATCAGAGGGGGTCAGAGTGGGAAGGGGGAGGGGAGCTCACAATCAGAGAAACACAGCGTGTGATGTCGGGGCAGGTGGGGCAGGGGCTCAGCCTTGAACCAGAGCGGCAGTCGGGAGGCCGTTGGCCTTGGACAAGCAGTCAACAAGCCTCTCCTCCCTGTCCCACCAGAGAGTAGGCTCTGGCGG